>JACEIK010015273.1:0-20012 GCA_018107945.1 Datura stramonium | reverse complement strand
GTTGCCATTTGTTTCTTCAAAATCAAGTACTATTATGCCATTTGATATTATTCATAGTGATCTTTGGACATCTCCTATTTTGAGTTCTATGGGGCATAAACATTATGTTGTTTTCTTAGATGATTATTCTAATTTTCTGTGGACTTTTCCCATAGCTAAGAAATCGGATGTATTTGACAAATTCTTAGCTTTTAAAATATTCTTACCCAATTTGAACGCAATATTAAGAATGTGCAATGTGATAATGGGAGGGAGTTTGACAATGGCCCTTTTTGGGAGTTTTGTAAAACTAATGGCATGTCTTTCCTTCTTTCTTGTCCTCATACCTCGTCTCAAAATGGTAAAGCCGAACGAAAAATTCGGTCTATAAATAATATTACTCGTACTCTTTTAGCTCATGCCTCTCTTGTCCCCTTCTTTTGGCATCATACGTTACAAATGGCTACGCATCTTCTTAATGTGCTTCAGCAAGCTTTTGGAAATACTCCTTCAAATTCTTTATCATCGGGTTCCATCTTTCTCTCACATTCGGGTGTTTGGGTGCTTGTGTTATCCTCTTTTTCCATCTACAACCATCAATAAGTTGCATCCTCGTTCAACTCCATGTGTCTTTTGGGATATCCTCGAATCCAGAGTGGCTATAAATGCTATGACTTGTTCTCAAATAAGATTATAATTTGTCGGCATGTTGTGTTTGATGAGCATGTGTTTCCTTTTGCACAATTGCATACTCCTTCTGCTTCTACTTATGATTTTTATGTGATGATATTTCACCATATACATTGCATCTTTGCAGAATCAGATTCTTCTCCTTCTACTCGGCTACAAATGGCCCAAACACACGACCCACATCCACCTTCTAGCATTAGAGCCTGCTCCTATGAGCCCAGCTGCCGCCCACAGCCCAACTTCTCCTACTCTCCCCATATCTCCTGCCCAAACATCAAATTCCTTGCCCTTGATATTCACTTGGCTAAGAAGCCAAATGGGTATTTTTAAACCCAATAGAAAATATGACCATGCATATGGTACTTTTCTGATTACACAGTCCCCACTACCGCGTAACCCAGTAGAAACCCTTCGTGACCCGAATTGGAAGTTGTGCATGGACAATGAATATGATGCTCTTATTAAAATAAGGGCGTGGCGAGTTGGTACCACGTCCACTAATGTGAATGTATTCATTCTATGTGGATTTTGCTCATAAAAAGAAAAATCTGATGGTGCTTTTGAGGCATAAAGCCCGTCTTGTAGGTGTGGAAAGCTCAGCGGAGTGGGCATTGATTGTGGCGAAACATTTAGTCCGATTGGTGAAACCGACTACCATTCGCATAGTTCTTTCTCTTTCTCTGTCAAAGGCATGGCCTATTCATCAGTTGGATGTTAAAATGCCTTTCTTCATGGTGAGCTACAAGAAACAGTGTATATGCATCAACCGTGAGCTGGGGTATCGGGATCGTACTCATCCAGATTATGTATGCTTATTACGTAAGTCGTGTATGGACTCAACCAGGCACCCCGAGCTTGGTATAAGCGATTTGCTAATTATGTCATTTCCCTTGGTTTCTCTAATAGCAAGTGTGATAATTCGTTATTTATCGCAAGGGTCGTGATATGGCATATATTTTGCTTTATGTTGATGATATTATTCTCACTTTGCATCTTCCTAATGCTCTGTTTGTCTATTATGGCTTCTCGGCTCGAGTTTGCTGAAGGATCTTGGTCCTTTAAATTATTTTCTTGGCATTGCAGTTTCTCGACATAAGGGTGGTATGTTCCTTTCACAACGCAAGTATGCCAGCAAATAATTAGCGTAGGAATGTCTTCTTGCAAGTCATCTTCTACTCCTGTTGACACAAATGAGAAGGTTAGTGCAACTTCTAGTACTCCCTATGAGGATCAGGTCTTTATATAGGAGTCTTGCTGGGGCTCTTCAATATCTTACATTCACCCGACCAGATATTTGTTATGTTGTTCAACAAGTGTGTTTACATATGCATGATCCGAGAGTTGATCATATGCAAGTAAACGCATTGTCGGTATATTCAAGGTACAATGGTCATGGTCTCCATCTCTACTCTCTTGTTTCATCCCTTGTTTCTTATGCTGATGCTGATTGGGGGTGGTTGCCCGAATGCGGGATGATCTACCTCACGGTTATTGTGTATTTTTGGGTGATAATTTGATTCTTGGTCTTCTAAGGACAACCAACTCTTTCGGTCGATCAGGCCAGTATAGGGTGTGGCAAATGTAGTATCCGAATCATATTTGTTACGAAATTTGCTTTTGGAGTTACATTGTCCGATTAAACAGGCTACATTTGTTTATTGTGACAATGTCAGTACTATTTACTTATCCGGTGCAACATCAACGTACCAAACACCTATTGAGATGGACATTCATTTTTATGCAGGGAAAAAGTTGCTGCGTGAGTCGGGTTCGTGTACCTTCCCGATATCAGATCATGACATCATTACCAAGGGTCTACCGTGAGTTCTATTTGAAGATTTTCGTGACAGTCTCAGTGTCCGATAACCTCCGGCTTCGACTGCGGGGGTGTGTTAAATATATGTAAATATATTTAGGCATATATCTGCCTTTGTATCCCTTAGAATTAGGCACATATCCTTTTCTTTGTATCCCTTAGGGTCTAGGCACATATCATGCTAACTATATCCCTTAGAATTAGGCACATATCATGCTAACTGTATCCCTTAGAATTAGGCACATATCATGCTTCGGTTTTGTGTATATACGTTGATCTTAATGAGAATCATTGAGGAATTATTTCTAATAATTTTAAGTCTGAGATACTTCAATAGTTTATCTAAATGTTTATTGGTAAATTGATGAGTGGTATTGTTATTTTAAAACAAAATTAATATTGTTAAAATGATTGTCGTTGGTTTTCTTTAGGAGAATAAATAGTACTAGTAATATTTTCTTTTTCAAAATTGGATGTCCTATTTTCATTATTAATACCAAAAGCAATTTTGAATGGATAATGACAAGCATGTTGAGAAACTACTAAATTTAAACTATTATATGAGTGTCATAATTAAAAAATGAGCTAGATCTTGCTAAATTTATATTTGTGTGACCTGTAACCTTCGTTGAGGCGTAGAATAAACTACATCATCATGCCCAGCTTTGGGGTGTGTCACTTTCTCTAATTCTACGTAAATGCAAGATCCTTAGTGCACTTAGCTATTTTTATTTTTATGTAAGTTGCCAATATTGAAGAAATAGCATGTAGGATCACTTATTATATTGTATTTGCATTGTTTGTTACCAACGAGAAAATAATTTGATAATAGAAAGTAAAACCTCGTTTAATGATCAACTTAATCAAAAGAGTATTAAATATTATTTTTAGCAATAAATTGATGATGAATCTCATATCTAATTAATCTTTCCTTTTGTATTAATGTTTTTAGTATTGTTTAATGCATTGATGTCTGTGTGCAAGTGTTTCCATATAACAAAACTTAAATTAAGAATAAAAATTAGTGACATAACTTCAATCATTAAATAGTAAATATTCATTGTTGGTTTTATTTAATGATAATTATTTTTTTTATTTTTTTTATTTTTTTTATTTTTTTTATTTTTTTTACTTATTATAATTTGATTTTAAAATTAAATAATATTTAAAATATAAAATATTACTCAAGCCGATTGCCTAACTATTTGCGAGATCTTCATTTCTTTCACTAAGGCGGTAGTAGTCAAAGAAGGAGGCCTTTTTATTTTAAACAAACTAATAAAACATAAACTCATAAATTGTAATAATTAAAGGAAATATTTGAAAACATTAATTCATACACCTTAAATAATTATTTTTACATATTAGAAAAGTTCTATTTTCTAATGTTTCAAATATAGTATTATGAGCATCATAAATAGAGATATTTATTTACACACGCAAAATATGTTAATAGCGATAGTATAAAGTTAAAGCAATGCATGTTAGAAAACTTAAATTTTTTATTTAATGATAAGCGAAATTAAACAATTATCTTGCAGACAGAAACTACTTGAAAATTCATAAATACTAAATTAACTATTCTAAAACTATGAATCTTTAAGATATTGATTAATGTCAAGATCAAAAATATGTGGTGATCAATTAAGATATCGATCCATCACTTAATTAGTTCATTGTAGTGAATATTTTAATTTTCTCCTTTGGGAGATGGAGATGGAACTGGTGGATGCATGAATGACCATGGATAATAAGGAAACTTAGGATGAAAGCGTAGGCTGGCATGGAGGATGAACAAATGGCCATGGATGAGGATGAAAACCACCGGGGGGCATTGGAGGATGAACAAATGGCCATGGATGAGGATGAAAACGTGGCCAGGGATAAAAAAAAGCGAAACCATGAAACCACCAATCTTCTCCTTTGAAAGCATTAGCAGCCTTTGGTTGAGGATATCGATTCCTCACTTGCAACACATAATTGACAAATAGGAAAATACAAATGATAACGGCAACAACGCAATTTTTCTTTGTCATGATTAATAATAATGGTGATATTTCTTTTTGTACTCTCAAGATGAAATATGAAGCTTGGTGTAGTAGGGATTTTATAGGGTTACATCATTTGGCATAGGAGAGTTTTTAATGGATGAGGATAAATATATCGGTTTAAATTTTAATAGGAAGCTAGTGGTATTGGGAGGTGAAATAGCAAGAGTATTTTGGGGTGACTACTTAACTACTTATGTTATAACACAGCTCCATTTGATTTTTATTTAAAAATAAATCTATAATGAATAATCATACATTTTCACGCAGAAATTGACCGACGAACATCCACAATTTTTTTAAAAAAATAATTTCTTTTCATAGTTTCGTACATTTTAGCATGAAAAGTAACAGATGGAAATTCACGATTTTTTCAGTTAAAAAATAAACAAATTTAGTCTCTCTCTATCTTTTACAAAATCATTAGGTCCCTTTATTTTAGTTCGTCTATTTTTTGTGTGCTCTTTTGATGTAAGTTGTTATTATAGTTTTTGAATTTTTTTGATACTATTTATTTTCAATAAAGGATATAAATATATATTTTGACTAATCGAAGATAACATATAATTAATTAAAATTTAATTTTATAAATAATTAAACATCAAAAACTGAACATTTTCTTCTTTAAATTGGGTAATTAAAAAGATTGGGCTTTATCCAATTTTAGAGACTTGATCAACTATTCACAAAATTCTAGTATCTTTACTAAATATCAATAATTATTTAATTTTAATTAAATTACATGTTTTTTTTGTTTTTTTAATTTAATATAGTTTTTAAACTTCACAAATTCTAAATTCTAAATATGTTTGTGAATTTACATAACGTTTATTGAATTGAGGCGGCGATTAGTAAATTGTTTTCCTTGATTAAACTAATATTATTATTTTTTTTAAAAATCTATTATTCTGATTTTCTTTAAGGAGAATAAATAGTACTAGTAATATATATATTTTTCAAAATTGGAAGTCCTATTTTAATTATTAATACCAAGATCAATCTTAAATGGATAATGACAAGTTTATAGAGAAAATAATAAATTATTCATCTTTTTTTGTGTGTGTAGTTGCGTCCTATCTCTTTTGATTTTCTAAAATCAACAACACTTCGATATTTCTTTGCTCCTTTTTAAGGCATTTATCTACACACATATATAAAATATTAATTTAATCAATCATTTAAAATAAATAGAGAAAAATAATTTTATGGTGATATTCTTTATTTAGCGGAGAATTGAGTTATCACGACAACTTTAATTCAACAATTATTTGATGAAATCAAAGAGTGGAATAAAGAAATTGTAACAGGTGCTTAGGATTTTCAAGGTTGTTACAACAATTCAAACATGCTTACCGGGATGAGCTTGGATTGTTGATTTTTTGCAACATCTAAGGAAGTTGTTGCATCAATTTAATAGATTTGTCTTAAAAATCTCCAATAGTTGTTTGATTTTTTTCAACATTTAGGAAGTTGTTGCAACAACTTTAACTAAAAACTCAAATAAGTGAAAATAGATATTGATTTTTTGAAAAAGTAAAGAGTACACACAAAATATAGATTATTTTAACAAATGTAATGAGTTGCAGCAACTTCAATTAATGTTTCACAAAATCAAACAACAATTGTTGAGGTTGTTGCAATAAATTATGAACCTGTTGACAGAGTTGCTTAGATATTTTTATGTTGTTTCCATCCAGTTCAAATGACGTTGTAAAGAGTATTTTGGGAGTATTAACTCAATTACATATGTTGTTTTCTTTTTCTTTTAAATTATAAAAACAATAATTATATATGTTGTTAGTAAGCTCAATTAAGTTTTCTTTTAAAACAAATATTACAAATAATAATTTTCATGCGAAATTAACTGATGAACATCATCGATTTAAATATATATATATATATTTTTCGAATTTTTCGTGAAAAATAGCAAACGAAAATATGCAGTGTTTTTTTAAAGAATTCATTGAATAAATTGATAGGGTCTCTCCAATTTTCATGATTTTAAGTAATGGGTAATATAGTTCTAAAAGTATCTTGATGCAATGTGTTTTCTATAAGAAGACCAAAAATATATATTTTGACTAATTAAAGAAAATATGAGTTTAATTAAATATACAGAACTAAAATCAAATTTTATCGATAATTAAATATCAAATTAAATTTTTGCTTTTTTTATTTAGTGGGTAACTAAAAGGATGTAGGCTTTATCTAGAGGTGAATTCACTTAGAGACTTGATTCACGGGTTCACATAATTCCAATTGTTTTATAAATATCGTAGTTATTTATTATAATATAAAATTTAAATTATCGTATAAATTCATTATTTTGTATAAATATATGTAAATATATTTAGGCAGCATATATCATGCTAAGCTGTATCCCTTAGAATTAGGCACATATCATACTTCTTGTATCCCTTAAATTAGACACATATCTGCTAACTATATCCCACTTAGAATTAGGCACATATCATGCTTAAGCGCTGTCCATAGAATTGAAACATATCGTAGCCGGTTTTGTATATATACGTTGATCTTAATGAGAATCATTGAAGAATTATTTCTAATATGGTATCCAGATTTCTAGGGAAAACGATTTTCTTCCCATACATAGCTCCCTAGCCTTCTTCTTCTTCTCCATTCTCTTCTTTTTCCTATTCTTCTTACCATACCATGTCGGATAACAAGAGCCTTTTCATCTTACTTGTGGTTTCAACGTCGGAACCATATCTATCACTAGAAATGGAGAATGTCCAATACTCCACATGGGCGGAACTCTTCAAAATAACCGCACGTTCTCATAAGGTCCTTCATCATATTATTCCTGCGGGGGCAAAGAAGGTTCCTTCGTCCGAGGATGAAAAGGAATTATAGTGGAAAGCTCTTGGTGCTACGGTTCTTTCATGGTTATGCTACAATCTCTAATGATCTCTTGCATACTATTATCAGACGTGCTGACCTTGGAAGCTTGGAATCGACTCACGTGATATTTTCCAAGATAACAAAAATTTCCGTGTGGTAACTCTGGAAGCCGGGTTTTTTTCAATACAAAGATGGAGAATTTTCCGAGCGTTTCGGCATATTGTCGGCGTCTCAAGTCTCTTGCTGATCTATTAAGAATGTCGGAACACCCAGGTATCGAATAGTCGGCTTGTTATTCAACTCGTTTCGGGTCTCACGAGAGCATATCAGGGTGTTGGTACCTTGATTCGACAAAGTGACCCTTTACCTCCATTCTATCAAGCCCAGTCGATGTTGACTTTAGAAGAGGCCGGCTTGGCGAAGGAGGCTGCCGCAGGCTCGGAAGGTCCTTGCTTGGTGGTTGCCTCGGGATTGGAGTATGAGGATTAGGGTTATCCCATCCCTCTCATTCGAACCATTCTAATCATCGTGGGAAGCAACATGGAAGCCGCAAGAGTGCAAGGCGTAGGGTTCCGGTGGCCGCAAAGGTCCTGGTGGGGGCCGGGGTCAGTCTCACAGTGGTGGTGCTCGGTGGACAGCACCAACAATCCATTCTGGCGAGTAGCCTTCCCTGAGACAGCAGGCAGAAGTGGGGTCATAACCGTGGCCTAATTTTCCTCATGGGTTGGATGCCACAATGGGCCACTCCACCTTGCCCATATCTACAGCAGCACAAGGGTGGGCTCAGCCCGTCAATGAGTAACAAAGGGCAGCAGCAACCTGATCTTCTTGGGCCCACGACTGCTTGAGGCCTTTACATGCGGTTCAGCAGTGGACAATCCGCTACATATGCACCAGTGGATATAGCCACAACGTGCATACTATGTCGTTAAATCCCCGTCCCAGACATAGTACATGAACAAGATACTTTTCTCATATGACTTTCTCCAATGGTACTCTCTCGTCTTATTTTAATTTGAGCTTAATCATAATAGTGGTATTACATGGGCAATGGTCATATTATTTCAATTCATGGTTATGGTCACACGTCTTTGACTAATCATAATCTCCTTTGTCCACAATGTTCTTCACATCTCCCAAAATCATCAAAAAAAACCTCATTTAAGTAGTGGGTTACTGTGGTGTTATGTGGCCAGGTTGAGTTTAGTCCTTTTGGGTTTTGTGAGGATTTTGAGACGGGGAAGCCAATACGAGATGTGATAGTCGGAGGCGACCTTTATCTTGCATTCTTTTCCATCAACAATCAAGCCCTCCACTCAACCTTTGCAACCATTTCACCTACTCTTTGGCATGATCGTTTGGGTCATCCGGGTGCTTCCGTTTTAGATGTTCTTAGGCTAAATAAAAGCATTGATTGTAATCGGCATTCAAGTTCTAGCATTTGTCAATCTTGTTTCTTTGGAAAACATATTAAGTTGCCATTATGATTTCTTCAAAATCAAAGTACTATTATGCCATTTGATATTATTCATAGTGATCTTTGGACATCTCCTCTTTTGAGTTCTATGGGGCATAAATATTATGTTGTTTTCTTAGATGATTATTCTAATTTTTCGTGGACTTTTCCCATAGCTAAGAAATCGGATGTGTTTGACAAATTCTTAGCTTTTTTAAAGTACATATTCTCACCCAATTTGAACGTAATATTAAGAATGTGCAATGTGATAATGGGAGGGTGTTTGACAATGGCCCTTTTGGGAGTTTTGTAAAACCGTATATGGCATGTCTTTCCGTCTTTCTTGTCCTCATACCTCGTCTCAAAATGGCAAAGCCAGCAGAAAAATTCGATTCTCATCATGCCATTGCCTCTTTTGAAACCTTGCCTCTCTTTACCCTTCTTTTGGCATCATGCATTACAAATTGCTACATATCTTCTTAATGTGCTTCCAAGCAAGCTTTTGGGAAATATATCTCCACTTCAAATTCTTTATCATCGGGTTCCATCTTTCTCTCACATTCGGGTTTTTGGGTGCTGTATTTATCCTCTTTTTCCATCTACAACCATCAATAAGTTGCAACCTCGTTCAACTCCATGTGTCTTTTGGGATATCCTCCGAATCACCGTGGCTATAAATGCTATGACTTGTTCTCAAATAAGATTATAATTTGTAGGCATGTTGTGTTTGATGAGCATGTGTTTCCTTTTGCACAATTGCATACTCCTTATGCTTCTACTTATGATTTTTTATGTGATGATATTTCACCATATACATTTGCATCACTTACGAAATCAGAGATTCTTCTCCTTCTACTCAACTACAGTATGGCCCAAACACCCACCTCCACCTTCTACGGCCGGCCTACTCCTATGAGCCCATTCATAGCCACGGCCCAACTTCTCTACTCTCCCCACATCTCCTGCCCATACATCAAATTCCTTGCCCACAATCGGCCCACCATGAACAAGAAGCCAAATGGGTATTTTTAAACCCAATAGAAAATATGACCATGCTCTGATTACACGGTCCCCCACTACCACGTAACCCGGTAAAGTCATACGTGACCCGAATTGGAAGTTGGCATGGACGATCAATATGATGCTCTTAAATAAGACGTGGGAGTTGGTGCCCCGTCCACCTAATGTGAAGTTATTCGTTCTATGTGGATTTTGCTCATAAAGAAAAATCGATGGTGTTTTTAGAGACAAAGCCCGTCTTGTAGGTGTGGGAAAGCTCAGGCGGGTGGGCATTGATTGTGGCGAAACATTGGTAAATTGGTGAAACCGGCTACCATTCGCACAGTTCTTTCTCTTTCTCTGTCAAAGGCATGGCCTATTCATCGGTTGGATGTTAAAAATGTCTTTCTTCATGGTGAACTACAAGCTTGATTATATGCATCAACCATTAGGTGTATCGGGTCGTATAGCTCAGATTATGTATGCTTATTACATTAAGTCATTGTATGGACTCAAAAAACGGGCACCCCGAGCTTGGTATAAGTGATTTGCTGATTATGTCATTTCCCTTGGTTTCTCTAATAGCAAGTGTGATAATTCATTATATATTTATCGCAAGGTTCGTGATATAGCATATATTTTGCTTTATGTTGATGATATTATTCTCCTTTGCATCTTCTAATGCTCTCCGAATTTGTCTATTATGAAGCTTCTGGCTCAAGTTTGCTATGAAGGATCTTGGTCACTTTAAATTATTTTCTTGGCATTGCGGTTTCGACATAAAAAGTTGGTATGTTCCTTTCACAACGCAAGTATGCCGAGCTAATAATTGAGCGAGCCGGAATGTCTTCTTTTCAAGTCATCTTCTCACATTGACACAAAGGAGAAGGTTAATTACCTTCTAGTACTCCTATGAGGATCTGTCTTTATAGGAGTCTTTACGGGGCTCTTCAATATCTTACATTCACCCGACCAGATATTTGTTATGCTTTTCAACAAGTGTGTTTACATATGCATTATCCGAGAGATGATCATATGAAAGCTCTCAAACGCATTATTCGGTATATTCATGAGTACGATTGATCATAGGAGTCTCCATCTACACTCATCTTGTTTCATCCCTTGTTTCTTATACTGATGCGATTGGGGTGGTTGCCCGAATACGAGGCGATCTACACTCTGGTTATTGTGCCTTTTGGGTGATAATTTGATTTCTTGGTCTTCTAAGGAGACAACTGCTCTTTCTCGGGTCAGTCGTGCAAGAGCAGTATAGGGGTGTGGCAAATGTAGTATCAGAACTCTGTTGTTACGAAATTTGCTTTTAGAGTTACTTGTCCGATTAAACAGGCTACACTTGTCTATTGTGACAATATCGGTGCTATTTACTTATCAGTGCAACATCACGTACCAAACATATTGAGATGGACGTGACCGTTTTATCACGGGGAAAAAAAGTTGCTGCGTGGTGGGGTTGTGTTCTTCATGTACCTTCTTGTTATCGAGATCAAGACATATTTTCCAAGGTCTACCGCGAGTTCTATTTGAAGATTTTTGTGACAGTCTCGGTGTCGACAACCTCCGGCTTCGGCTAGGGGTGTGTTAAATATATGTAAATATATTTAGGCATATCATACTAAGCTGTATCCCTTAGAATTAGGCACATATCATGCTAGTATATGCTTAAATTGGAGGCACATATCATGCTAACTGTATCCCTTAGAATTAGGCACATATCATGCTTCGGTTTTGTATATATACGTTGATCTTAATGAGAATCATTGAGGATTTATTTCTAATAATTTTGATTACAGATCTGCTAATGAATTTATCTAAAAGTTTATTGAAGGCGAAGGGTAGTCGGTGAGTATTGTTATTTTAAAACCATAATATTATTTAAAATGATTGTCGTTGGTTTTCTTTAGGAGAATAAATAGTACTAGTAATATTTTCTTTTTCAAAATTGGATGTCCTATTTTCATTATTAATACCAAAAGCAATTTTGAATGGATAATGACAAGCATGTAGAGAAACTACTAAATTTAAACTATTATGGTGTCATAATTAAAATAGACTAGATCATGCTAAATTTATATTTGTGTGACTGTAACCTACGGTTTGAGGCGTAGAATAAGCTACATCATCATACTTACTTTAGGGGTGTGACCCTTTCTCCTAATTCTACGTAAATGCAAGATCCTTAATTGCACTTAGCTATTTTTATTTCTATGTCGATTACTTAATGAAAATAGCATGTAGGATCACTTATTATTATATTGTTTTGCATTGTTTACTTTCTGGCGAAAACTAATTTTGATAATAGAAATAAAACCTCGTTTAATGTTCAATAATCAAAAGAGTATAATTATCTATTTTTAGCAATAAATTGACGATGAATCTCATATCTAATTAATCTTTATTTCCTTTTGTATTAATGTTTTTGGAGTATTGTTTAATGCATTGATGTACATTGCAAGTGTTTCCAAATAATAAAACATAAATTAAGAATAAAAATTAATTGAATAGCTTCTATCATTAAATAGTAAATATTCATTCTTTGGTTTTATTTAATGATAAATTATATTAGAAAAAAACTCTATCAATTAAGAACTATTTAGTAATAAATTAACGACAAGTGTTATAATAATTTGATTTTAAAATTAAATAATGTTTAAAATATAAAAATATTACTTAACCGATTGCCTAACTATATGCGAGATCTTCATTTCTTTCACTAAGGCGGTAGTAGTCAAAGAAGGAGGCCTTTTTTATTTAAACAAACTAATAAGAACATAATGACTCATAAATTTCAATAATTAAAGGAAATATTTAGCTTATTAATTCATACATCTTAAATAATTATTTTTTACATATTAGAAAAATTCTACTCTAAATATTCAAATATAATATTATGAGCATCATAAATAGAATAATTTATTTACACACGCAAAAATATGTTAATAAGCAATAGTATATAAAGTTAGAAACAATGCATGTTAAGAAAAAGAAGCTTAAATTTTTTATTTAATGATAAGCGAAATTAAACAATTTTCTTAAAGCAGAAATTACTTGAAAATTCATAAATACTAAATTAACTACTCTAAAACTGAATCTTAAAGATATTGATTAACCTCAAGATCAAAAATATGCGGTGATCAATTAAGATATCGATCCATCACTTAATTAGTTCATTAGTGAATATTTTTAATTTTCTCCTTTAGGTGGAGATGGAGCCCAATTGGATGCATAGTTGCCATGGATAATAAAGAAGGAAACTTAGGATGGCTTGCGGTGGCATCGAAGGATGAACAAATGGCCATGGATGAGGATGAAAACCACCAGGCATTGGAGGATGAACAAATGGCCATGGATGAGGATGAAAAGCGTGGCGGGGATAAAAACGAAACCATGGAAACCACCAATTTTCTCCTTTTGCTTGTGTATGACACTTTCGGTTGAGATTACTGATTCCTCACCCCCTGCTTACATAAATTGACAAGCAAATAGGAAAATACAAACGCCAAGAGCAACAACGCAATTTTTCTTTGTCATGATTAATAATAATGGTGATATTTCTTTTTTGTACTCTCAAGATGAAATATAGCTTGAGTGTAGTGAGGATTTTATAGGGTTAAATCATTTTTGCATGGAGAGTTTTTAATGGATAAGGATAAATTTGTCAGTTTAAATTTTAATAGAAGCTAATTAATTATTGGTAGGTGAAATAGCAAGAGTATTTTTCGGGTGACTACTTAACTACTTATGTTATAACGCAGCTCCATTCGATTTTTATTTAAGAAATAAATATAATGAATAATAATAATTTTCACCTTGAAATTGACCGACGAACATCCACCAATTTTTTTTAAAAAATAATTTCTTTTTCATAGTTTTTCGTACATTTTAGCATGAAAATGCTGGATGAAAATTCACGATTTTTACATTGAAAATCAACAAATTTTAGTCTCTCTCCATCTTTTACAAAATCAATGGAGTCCCTTTATTTTAGTTCGTCTATTTTTTTGTGCTCTTTTGATGATTATTTAATATAGTTTTGAATTGCTGTGATACTATTTATTTTCAATAAAGGATAAAAATATATTTTTTGACCTGTCGAAGATAACATATAATTAATTAAAATTTAATTTTATAAATAATTAAACATCAAAAGCTGAACATTTTCTTCTTTAAATTGGGTAATTAAAAGATTGGGCTTTATCCAGTTTTAGAGACTTGATCAACTATTCACAAAATTCTAGTAGCTTTACTAAGTATCAATAATCATTTAATCATAAATTTAATTATTACAATATTAATTTAATATAGTTTTAGACTTCACCAATTCTAAATTCTAAATATATTTATGAATTTACACATAAACATTATTGAATTGAGGCGATTAGTAAAAATTGTTTTCCTTGATTAAACTAATATTATTTTTTTTTAAAAATCTATTATTCTGATTTTCTTTAAGGAGAATAAATAGTACTAGTAATATATTTTTTTCAAAATTCAAGTCCTATTTTAATTATTAATACCAAAATCAATCTTAAATGGATAATGACAAGTTTATAGAGAAAATAATAAATTATTCATCTTTTTGTGTGTGTGTGTGTGTTTGTGTGTGTAGTTGCGTCCTATCTCTTTTTGATTTTCTAAAATCAACAACACTTCTACCGATATTTCTTGCTCCTTTTTTAATGCATTTATCTACACACATTAGATAAAATATTAATTTAATCAATTATTTAAAATAAATGAGAAAAATAAATCATGGCCCGATATTATTTATTTAACGGAGGTGAGTTATCCACGACAACTTTAATTCAACAATTATTTGATGAAATCAAAATTGGAATAAAGAAAATTGTAACAGATGCTTAGAAGTTTCAGGTTGTTTACAACAATTCTGATACTTACAGGATGAACTTAGTTATTTCGATTTTTTTGCAACATCTAAGGAAGTTGTTGCAACAATTTAATAGATTTGTGGCAAAATCTCAATAGTTGTTTGATTTTTTTCAACATTTGAGGAAGTTGTTGCAACAACAACTAAAAACTCAAATAAATTAGAAAAACGAGATATTAGTTTTTTTGAAAAAGTAAAGTACACAAAATATAGATTTTTTTAACAAATACAATGAGTTACGGCAACTTCATTAATGTTTGACAAAATCAAACAACAATTATTTGAGTTGTTGCAATAAATTATGAACCTATTGACACGATTCTTAGATATTTTTATGTTGTTTCATCAATTCAAATGGCGTTGTAGGTATTTTGCAGGGTATTAACTCAATTACATATGTTGTTTTTCTTTCTCTTTTAGGTATAAATCAATAATTATATATGTTGTTAAGTAGCTCCTTTAAGTTTTCTTTTTAAAACAAATATTACAAATAATAATTTTCATGCGAAATTAACCGATGAACATCCATCGATTTAAAAAATATATATATATTTTTCGAATTTTCAACGTGAAAAATAACCTTGTGAAAATATACAGTGTTTTTAATACAATTCAGTGAATAAATTGATAGGGTCTCTCCAATTTTCATGATTTGAAGTAATGAAATCAATATAGTTCTAAAGTATCTTGATGCAATGTGTTTTCTATATAAGAAGACCAAAAATATATATTTTGACTAATTAAAGGAAATATGAGTTTAATTAAATATACAAGAACTAAAATCAAATTTATAATAATTAAATAACAAATTAAATTTTTGCTTTTCATTTTGAAATTGGGTAACTAACAGGATGTGGCTATCTAGAGGTGAATTCACTTGACTTGATTACAGATTCACATAAATCCAATTGTTTTACTAAATATACGCCAGATTTATTTATTATAATATAAAATTTAAATTATCGTATAAATTCATTATTTTTTTAAATATATGTAAATATATTTAGGCATATATCATGCTATAGCCCATCCCTTAGAATTAGGCATATATCATGCTAGCTGTATCCCTTAGAATTAGGCCTTATCATGCTAACTATATCACTTAGAATTGAAACTATCATGCTTCGATTTTGTATATATGCGTTGGTCTGTAGGAATTATTGAGGAATTATATCTAATATGGTATCGGTTTCTAGGGAAAATGATTTTTCTTCCTTCATAAGCTCCTAGCCTTCTTCTTCGTAACTTCTCATTACTCTTCTTTTCTATTCTTCTTGTCCCCATAATGGATAACAAGAGCACTTTCATCACACTTGTGGTTTGAACATTCGGAACCATATCTCCATCACTACGGAAATGGAAAATGTCCATCTTTGCACATGGGTGGAACTCTTCCAAAATAACATGCGTTCTCATAGGTCCTTCATCATATTATTCCTCCTGCCGAGCAAAGAGAAGGTTCCTTCGATCGGATGAAAAGAGGTCATAATTCGACTCTTCATGCTACGGTTCTTTCATGGATTTATGCTACAATCTCTAATGATCTCTTGCATACTATTATCGAACCGGATGCTACGGCCATGAGATCTTGGAATCGACTCAGTGATATTTTCCAAGATAACAAATTTTCCGTGTGGTAACTCTGGAAGCCAGATTTTCCAATACAAAGATGGAGAATTTTCCCGAGCGTTTCGGCATATTGTCGGCGTCTCAAGTCTCTTGCTGATCAATTAAAAGAATGTCGGAACGCCGGTATCGAATAATTAAAACTTACATTATTCAACTCGTTTGGTCTCACGAGAACGCATATCAGGGTGTTGGTACCTTGATTCGACAAAGGCTACCTCCATTCTATCAAGCCCGGTCGATGTTGACTTTAGAAGAGGCGGCTTGGCGAAGGAGGCTTCAGGGCTCAGTCCTTTATGGAGTGTACGCATAAAGGTTGGGTATGAGAGTTCGAGTTATCCATCCTCTCATTCGAACCATTCTAATCATTGTGGGAAGCAACATGGCAACCGCGGGATTAAGGCGTAAGGGTTCCGGTGGCGGCAAAGGTCACGGTAGGGGCACTTTGCTGGGTCAGTCTACACGGTGGTGGTACTCGGGGTGGACAGCGGCAACAATCCGGCTGGGGCGGCGGCCTTACAGACCGACGCGGCGGTAGGGTCACAACCCAAGGCCTAATTTTCCTCCTTGGGGTTGGATGCCACAATGGAGGCCTCACTTGCCCATATCCAACACAAGGGTGGGCTCGGCGTCAATGAGTAACAAGCGCTTGCTGGTCTTTTGGGGCCACGACCACAACGGGCCTTTATGGGTTCCAGCCGGTGGGCGATCACTTCCCCATATGCACCAACGGATGGCTTCTGCGATGCATACTATGTCGTTAAATCCCCCCGATCAGACATGGTACATGGACACCGGAGATACTTCTCATATGACTTTTCTCAGTAATCTCTCTCGTCTTATTTTAATTTGAGTAACCATAATAGTGGTATTCTTGTGGGCAATGGTCATATTATTCCAATTCATGGTTATGGTCATACGTCTTTGACTAATCATAATCCTCCTTTGTCCCTACACAATGTTCTTCCTGCTCCCAAAATCATTAAAAACCTCATTTAACGTAAGTGGTTTACTCTCACACACATTAATTATGTGACGAGTTAGGTTTGATCCTTTTGGGTTTTACGCCAGAGGATTTTCGGAATGGGGGAGCCAATGCGGGGAGTGATATCAGGGGCGACCTTTATCCTCTTACTACTTCCATCAACAATCAAGCCCTCCACTCAACCTTTGCAACCATTTCACCTACTCTTTGGCATGATCGTTTGGGTCATCGGATGCTTCCGTTTTAGATGTTCTTAGGCTAAATAAAAGCATTAGTTGTAATCGTCATTCAAGTTCTAGCATTTGTCAATCTTGTGGAAAACATATTAAGTTGCCATTTGTTTCAAAATCAAGTACTATTATACCATTGATATTATTCATAGTGATCTTTGGACATCTCCTTTTTTGAGTTCTATGGGGCATAAATATTTTGTTGTTTTCTTGAATGATTATTCTAATTTTCAAGTGGACTTTTCATAGCTAAGAAATCGGATGTGTTTTGACAAATTCTTAGCTTTAAGCTCATATTCTCACCCAGTTTGAACGTAATATTTAAGAATGTACGAATGTGATAATGGGAGGGTGTTTGACAATGGCCCTTTTGGGAGTTTTGTAAAACAAATGGCATGTCTTTAAAGTCTTTCTTGTCCTCATACCTCGTCTCAAATGGTAAGCCGGAACGAAAAAATTCGGTCTATAATAAGCAATACTAGTACTCTTTTAGCTCATGCCTCTCTTCCCCTTGTTTTTGGCATCATGGGCACAAGTAAATACATAATATCTTAATGTGCTTCCAAGCAAGCTTTTGGGAAATATATCTCCACTTCAAATTCTTTATCGCCGGGGTTCCATCTTTCTCTCATTCGGGTTTTGGGTGCTTGTATTTATCCTCTTTTTCACTTCTAACCATCAATAAGTTGCATCCTCGTTCAACTCCATGTGTCTTTTGGGCTATCCTCCCACCGTGGCTATAAATGCTGCAGCTTGTCCTCAAATAAGATTATAATTTGTCGGCATGTTTGTGTTTGATGAGCATGTGTTTCCTTTTGCACAATTGCATACTCCATACGCTTCTACTTATGATTTTTATGTGATGATATTTCACCATATACATTGCATCACTTACGAAATCAGAATTCTTCCCCTTCTACTCAGCTACAAATGGCCCAAACACGACCCACCTCCTCACCTTCTGCGGCCGACCTACTCCTATGAGCCCGAGCATACGGCCCAACTGCCTACTCTCCCCACATCTCCACGCCCAAACCATCAAATTCCTTTTGCCCACCAATCGGCCCCCATGAATCACAAGAAGCCAAATGGGTATTTTTAAACCCAATAGAAAATATGACCATGCATATGCTACTACGGATTACACGGTCCCCACTACCACGTAACCTGGCGCCGTGACCCAGGTGGAAGTTGGCTATAGGCGATGAATATGATGCTCTTGTAAAATAAGGCGTGGGAGTTGGTGCTATCACCTAATGTGAATGTTATTCGTTCTATGTGGATTTTTGCTCATAAAGAAAAATCTGATGGTGCTTTTGAGAGGCATAAAAAGCCCATCTTTGTAGGTGATGATGGGAAAACTGTTGGTGGGCATTGGTGTGGCAGAAACATTTTGTCCGGTTGTAGAAATCGGCTACCATTGCTGCTGTTCTTTCTCTTTCTACCTTGTCAAAGGCATGGCCTATTCATCAGTTGGATGTTAAAATGTCTTTCTTCATGGTAGGCTACAAGAAGCGGTGTATATGCATCAACCATTGGTGCTCCAGATAGTACTCATCCCGGATTATGTATGCTTGTTACGTAAGTCATTGTGGACTCAGCAGTACCCCAGGCTTGGTATAAGCGATTTGCTGATTATGTCATTTCCCTTGGATTCTCTAATAGCAAGTGTGACAGTGGAATTTATTTATTTATCGCAAGGGTCGTGATATGGCATATATTTTTCTTTATGTTGATGATATTATTCCCACTGCATCTTCTAATGCTCTCATTTGTCTATTATGCCATGAAGCTTCTCGGCTCAGAGTTTGCTATGAAGGATCTTGGTCTTTAAATTATTTTCTTGGCATTGCGTTTCGACATAAGGGTGGTATGTTTCTGTGCCGAGCAAATAATGAAAGCGACCGGAATGTCTTCTTGCAAGTCATCTTCTCTGTTGACACAAAGGGACTTTCACAATGCAAGTATGCCGAGCAAATAATTAAGCGAGCCGGAATGTCTTCTTGCAAGTCATCTCCTACTCCTGTTGACACAAAGGAGAAGGTTAGTGCAACTTTTATTACTCCCTATGAGGATCTGTCTTTATATAGGAGTCTTGTTGGGGCTCTTCATTATCTTACATTCACCCGACCGGATATTTGTTATGTTGTTCAACAAGTGTGTTTACATATGCATGATCCGAGAGTTGATCATATGCAAGCTCTCAAATGCATTATCCAGTATATTCAAGGTACACTTGACCATGATCTCCATCTCTACTCATCTTCTGTTTCATCCCTTGTTTCTTATACTGATGCTGATTGGGGTGATTGCCAGGATACGAGATGATCTACCTCTGGTTATTGTGTATTTTTGGGTGATAATTTGATTTCTTGGTCTTCTAAGAGACAACCTACTCTTTCTCGGTCCAGTGCC
>JACEIK010015272.1:8190-20018 GCA_018107945.1 Datura stramonium | reverse complement strand
TACCTCTGGCTGCACAATCTGACTAAGTCTGAAATAACTGAGGATATCTGGCTTTCATATCATCTTCTGCTTCCCAGGTCATCTCCTCTCGGTTCTTATTTCCGCCATAACACTTTAACGGAAGCAATATCTTTAGTTCTCAGTCTATGGATCTGCCGGTCTAGTATGGCTACTGGAGCTTCTTCATAAGCTAACTCTTCAGTGACTTGGACGTCTTTGACTGGAATGGTCCGGGAGGGATCTCCTATACGCTTTCTCAGCATTGATACGTGGAAAACTGGGTGAACGGATTCTAATTCTGGGGGTAAATCCAACTCATAAGCCACCTGGCCTATCCTTCGACGAATCTGATAAGGCCCAATAAACCTCAGGTTGATCTTGCCTTTCTTACCAAATCTCGTCATGCCCTTCATCGGTGAAACCTTCAGGAATATCTAGTCACTACATTAAACTCTAAATTTCTCCGCCGCACATCAACCTAAGATTTCTGGCGGCTCTGAGCAGTCAGCAGACGTTCTCTGATAAGCTTTACTTTTTCCTCCTGCCCAATTTAACATGTCCAAGTTTTCTCTATCTGTCTGAAGTTATTATTCAGAAGGCTTCCACTTCCATTTATAGTGAGCCTCGAGGGTCTGAATTGTATACTCTACTTAGCCACCAATTGGGGTACGAGGAACTGTGCTTAAGTTAACGTATGTCACTGTCTGTTCCAACATCCTTTCTTAAAATTTAATCGTAGATTGCGCCCCTCTGTCGGAGTTTATCAAACACGGGGTTCCACACACTCCATCTATTTCTAGGGTATTTAACTTGACATAAGTTTTAATGGAAACATAACTTCATCTGGCGAGGCATGAATTGACCTCATTGGTCTTATTATACTAACTCAAATAAGGTCAGGCCGCACCTGGTGTGAAATAACCCCGTGACTGTATTCATATTAATTATTCTCCACTCCCTTGCAGACACCACCATCTTTTATATTAAATAACTTGGTCCCTACTATTACACCTTTTCTGGCCTGTCACTAGGGCTCGACTTCTATGATTTAATGATATCTCTAGTCCTCTCGTACCATCTCATTGCATTTTCGTTAAATTCTGGGAGCAACGAACAAATGCACCTTAGCTATGGTCTACTATTTGAAGTTCCGCCACCCTTGGAACGTGAGGTCAACATCCAGACCTTGTGACCTTGCTTGTTGTTATATTGAAGGCCCGTAACTGTCCACTGGGCCTAATTTCCAAGCCGCACTAGATTAGAGTCTCTGTGTCGGCACTCCCTTATCTTCCCCTTAGGCGGGCTTACCGCAACATTCTAGGCTACAACCTTACTGTCTCTTAACTGTTAGCCCGAGGCTTGGTCCTCAATATGCGATGTTCTATCAACCTGGAGGTGATTCTAATTTCCCCCCAAAGTCTGGTATTCGTGCTTTTCCTCTTACCTTCCTTAGACTGAGCTTTGGGGGTCATGGTACCTACCTTACATTGTCAATAAGGTTACCGTCCAGGTTTCGGCCTATACTGGCTTGCAGTCGGACCCATTTTATTCGTGTGACCTCCCTTCCTTTCGATATCAGAAACTAAGGTCATAACCATTATCTTGCAGGCATATCCTGCTGTCATTAACATGCTACGGCGGATTCAGCCTTTTTCTGACTTGAACTTGACTATTACTGGGAGTTTATCGCTGATGGATTTCTTACACACACTTCGAGTAAGCTGGTAGTGAGTAAGCTGGGTAGTCTTACCGCTTTTCTGACTTATTACCGAAGGTATGGACAACTTACAAAACATTGGGGCTCCCTACTCTTTTCCTAACACTTTCTCGAGTCAATAAATCCACCCTTTGCTTATTATTTACTCTGGGCAACATCGCCTCAATTCTTACGTCCTTCCGCTATACTGGAAACAAAACTAAGAGGTAGGAATAGCCCTTTTCTTACCTCAATGAAACGAGGATATGGAATCAGAATAACATTCAAAAGGATAGAGGTGGGAATCCCCGCATTTCCCTCCTTCTCACATCCATCGTGTAATCTAATATTAACTGGCCGTCTTGATCATATCTTGTATATCCACAGATAAGTTAACTCATATATATGCTATACTCCCACTTCCTACTCTGAGGTTATAAAATGAACTGGGACTGAGTCGATAAGATATCACAGCAGGAGGTTCCCGGTACTGGAGAGTACTAGGGAGACCAAGGACGTCCGCTCCGCCCTTAGGCTAACTATCTCCCAACTGTGGCGTCTTAATGATACCTCCTGCTGCTGCTGTAGTTAGCTTGCAACTGGCTGCATGTCTTATATTAAACGTTACTCAGACAGGTATAATAAGGAAAACTTAGGGACTTAATCCCATACAACTTTGCTCTAGCACGATCTCGAGAAGAAGAAAGAGTAACCATCCTATCATGCCTTACAAATCCTCCTACCTATAAAAAGGGTGCAATAAACACATCCATAGACAAGACTCTACTTAGCATGACTTACTGATACGACCGCCCGATACAAAGTTTGTCACGCACCTTGGGAGGCATGACTGCACCGGTGCCTCTACTAGGACCAGCTAATGTGAATCGATCGAGCCTGGGCAATTCCTCGGTGAAGGGCTGGCTCTAACTCTAAATCAAGAAAAATGGGCTATAGCGGCGTAAATACAACCTCGCCGACAAGGCCTATAGCCACCGTGAAAATAAACAAATAAACAGGCCTCACAAGGCCAATACACATAATCAAAACACATGCGGCCCCACATGGCCGATACATCTAACCACAGGGAAGTAATGCACTTGCAAGCTCTCTAGAGGCTAAGATTTGTCGGGATGTGGCCCCGCCTACCTATACTGTACAACAAAAAGAAGTAAACCTCTATGACACAAGCTCTGAAGAAAGGAGGATGGCTCGCACGGGCCGACCGGGACCGGCCAAGGATCTGCTCCTCGTCTAGCTGTACCTCAGGGTAAGTAATGCAGCGCCTCAAAGAGCGCGTCAGTACTACAGCACGAGTATGTAAAGCAATAGCCGAAATGACCGAAAGTAAGAAATAAAGCGAACATAGTCAAGTAAAGGAAATGGACTGAAGTTGATCAAGTAATAAAATCAGGACTAAACATAACTGTAATAAGAAGGGTAAGGGTCATACCCTGACAAATGAAACGCCTTACTATCTAACTACTGTGCAACCAAAGCAACATAAACATAAACCTTACCGCCCTATAAGCCTAAAGTACAATCAACACAGAACAACCCACTTGGGTCCCCATTTGCCCTAGTGAGTACATCTCTATCTATATAATTCCTATCTAGGCCAATATGAGCCACTAGGCAAATGGAGGCACAATCCCACATCTCAGTTCCCAGAATCGCTGCCTCGGAGCCTGTGAGGGACTCCTAAAATCTACAATTCCCGGGCGCAAGCGCTCAGTGGGGGTGTGTATAGGCCACCACGGCAAAATATTAGAGCTGGCTCTATCTTCGTCCCTTGCGATTTACATGCCGCTTCATAGAGCGACGTATCCTCGCCTCTAGCCATTTTAGTTTATTAACAATTTATTAAACTTGGGAGGTCACGAAAGCTATACAGGTAATCCAGCCCAAAACAATACAATCAAGGTCTCAACTGATAACAATAACTGCAATATAATAACATACTCCTAACATGCTTTACCGAGATTTCTACTAAGTTACTATATCAAGAAACTGACCATCAATCTATCCGTATAACGTGAGCGTATTCCGGCCTTCCGGGCCTCATACTTCAATGCTACTCGTTTCAGGATAATCTGTATGGCTGTCTGCAGGCGCACTATGTGCACGTATTTGATAGAGGACCGATAGTGATCATGATCTCTAATAACTGGGATGAATAAAGCAAGGTCCTAAGTGTCCAACAACATCCAATGTTCCACTGGACTTATAAACTCATGAATAATCAGGCTATGGATAGCTAACTACTTTTATTCTTCACCAAACAACCATAGGGGGCTAGGTTCTCCCGGCACTCGTACTCCGGAATACCTTACAAGAACTGGCCAGGGTACTGGCCTGTCAATGGGCTACCGATGTGGACTCCTCCTTGGGTACCCACGGGTTTATCTCACTCGACGACCAATGCTTGTCAAGGCCCTACAGGATAAACTGCCGTCGACTAAGACTAACAACTGTCACCGATAAGGCTAAAGGGACGACGACATCATTCAACACACTAGAGAACCATGGTGTCTAACTCTGGAATATACCTTTTCTGTCTTTATTTCTCTGCTCTGAACGCAAGATAACGCACGACTCCTTTAAGGATGCTTTCCGCTAATACAGTACCAATCGTCGCCGATCGCTCTAATCAGCGCCCATATCGTTTTAACCAACCGATTCAGGCTACTAACTCTTACGAGCCTCTAAAGTCTAGGTCTGGAAACAAACATATAAGTCTACCATCCCAAAAGCCGAGAATAAAAGAGTTCCTATAGCGCCATAATGTGAATCACATTTAACTCAAGCCCTTTAACGAGGGGTCCAGAGTAACATCCGTATAAGAGTTCTAAATAACCAGAATTTAAGTAATTGTAATCCCCGTTACAGCTAATCGCAACATATCTGATATTTATATACGTATATCAATAAATAACTAATTACAACATATCGAATTACAATCTAATGGTAGAACCATCTCAAAAGATTCGAGATCAAGTACTTATTCGAGAATATGTAACAATGTACGACTAGGATACTTTCCGAGAGTTAAGCCTTACATACCTCGTTCGCCATTTTTTTACTAACTGACGAGGTTCGGCTGCTATTCAGCTGTTCTTCCCAACTGTAATCACATTAACGGAAGAATAGAGCTATCTTCATTACTATATTAGAAGAAAACAATAACTTTATATATATATATTGACTATACTTCAACTTATCGAAAGATGATCAAGAACTCGTGATTTCTCGAATCTAGAAGGAGAAATACTTACTTTAAGTATGGGATTGTATTGACACTAGTTTGGAGCAATTCCAACATCTTTGGCTCGGCAGACGACGATTCGCTGCGAATATCACGAAACTAACTCCATAGAAATGCTCCTCACTTTATACTTCGATATCCGGTTAATTTGAATTTTACCATGTTTAGCGGCGTAATCGACAAAATTATAATTCTTCCTCGTCTCTATCTTCTACTGGCCTGAGTGGTATTGAGATATACCATAAATTCTAAGGGTGAGGCCTATATATACTTGCAACATGATACAAGGCAATGTGGCACGTTGGCCAACGCGCCGTATTGGCTCATGTCACTAGCTAACGCGGAGGTAGAGGCTCCACGCCACTTTCGCCCTCTGGCAGCTCGGTTCGGTCTCCTTTCGTGAAATCCCAACTTTGTACTCGTTCAGCCTTTCCCGGCCGTTTCTCTACACGCCTGGCATTCTAAAACTTCCAACTAACATGCAAATAAAGCAACTACATGCTAGAAATTTACGAGGTGTAACAACACTCATATTCTCAGTTTTGAGTCAAAATATCTTTTTCTTAATGAAAACATATTATTGTCTTAAATTTAGTGTACACAAGACATAAATTAAAGCTTTCATTTTTTTTCATCTTCTATGATCACATATTGGTTTTCTTTGAAAATTTTATTAATACATACACATTTACATCATTTTAAACCTATAATCTAAAATGCTCAAATACAAAGTGTAGAAAACATATTACTTAAATCAAATGTTCAATTCAATATTTTAATTAATGTTGGCAAAATAGTTAGTGATATTTATTTTAAGCAATTTTTAATTTATTTCAAAAATAATAATATTTAATATATTATAAATTATAAATTGTTACTTAGTTTGATAAATTAAATTTTATTTTATTTATTAAGAAGTATTACCAAAGAATTTATAACATTCTTTGCGTGCTTATATAAAAGAACAAGAATTGAATAATTTTATTCAAAAATAATTAACTTACAAATAT
The DNA here is from genome assembly GCA_018107945.1 of Datura stramonium. Lineage (NCBI taxonomy): Eukaryota > Viridiplantae > Streptophyta > Magnoliopsida > Solanales > Solanaceae > Datura > Datura stramonium. The sequence continues at coordinate 14,047 of JACEIK010015272.1, read as the reverse complement.
ATATATAACTAGTTTAGTTAGATAATTTTCCTTGATTTATCAATATGTAAGAGTGAAGAGTTTGCATTATGAGCTACAGACTACCAGACATTTGGCACACAACTTAATGATACCTTAATTGAGGTATCAGACTCAATAGAATAGAAAAGAGAAGAAGAAGAGAATGAGAGGAAGAAGGACAAGATTAATATTGAGTTAGAGAGAAGAAATCTGACTATATCATTCAACATACCATTCACTAATACATGATGCCTATTTATAATGTTCAAGAATTCAAAAGGGAAATGAAACTAATGCTGCAAAATGTAATAGTGAAAACATATCCTAACAAATCCTTAACAGAATGAAAACGTGCTCAACCAGTAACTATTTTTCCCGCAAATTTCCGGTGACTCTTTGTATGATCCAATCCAGCTCAGCAATGATCTCGACACTTTATAGTATGTCAAGTTGAATTATTTGTATCACCTTCCCCCGGTCCTCGGAGCAGCACCCCTTGTTCACAAGGGTGACAGAAGGAAACCTAGACAACAGAGAAGCAGCTTTCAATTCTGAAGTAGCAGCAGACTGATCAAGTCCTTTCCACTGAATGAGCCATCGAGCCACATCCCCTCTGTTACCCTTTTGATAATGGCCTATCCAAAACAAACTCAGTTCAGAAATGAGGGATGTATCAAGAACAAAGGGATGGATAATGACATGTGATATCATGGCAAGGTTTAAGTTGAGAAACATGAAATATCGGGTGGATAAGGACCTCAAGAGGGAAAATATGTTTATAAGAAACATTACCAATCTTCTTGCCACCTCGTAAGTTTTCATTATTTAATCGACGTATGTGTGTGCATGGCGAGAGTTCCTAGAGCACAACATATACGGAGAAGGCTTAAGAGGCCGAACGCACAAGTGCTTTATCGAGCAAGTGGGAGGTCAGAACCAGAGGCAGGGCGCTAAGGCGTCGCACCACGTACCTCTCCCATGCAGGGAGCGGCACGCCGTACCACCCGCTTCCCACAGTGAGAGGTGCGCCTACACTTCCCCTCTCCACCGTCTCTCCCTATATATATGTTTTAAGTGAGATGTTAATTCAATCAATATTTCCAAAAAGAATGCTGTCGACCTTAGCGAGATTTATTCACGAGATTCTCTCGAATTAAAGTCAAAATTACGCTATCAAATAACGTAATTTCAAATTCTTCTTGGGTAGTGAAATCCTCGGGCCTATGAAGAATGTATCTATGGAATTGAATCTTTAATATTGGGCCCAGTTTGATGCGGGAACCCTTAGCAAGTAAAAGTCGTAAAAATTATCTCTAACTATGTCTAGCATGTCTACAAGTGATAGTAAGTATTTTTACCTTTGTAATCTATAAGAATTCATAAGACTTTTGTCGAATTGAACTCGTTTTTGACTTATTGTTGTTGTGTCTTGTAGGCTACGAATGCTAGACTAAATTCTGAATTAGAAAGCCCTATTTCCTTGGCGTATTGATAACGCTCAAACCACACCTCTTCTTACTGAAGTGAGAAGCGGACGTTGTTAATAAAAACCCAACTAGGAGATTGGGGTTGATCCTCAGAAATAGGGAGACGGGATTATAGCCGTAATTGAACTTGTGAGGTGGTTGAATTCAAAATAGGGAATTTTAAAAAAAAAAAAAAAAAAAAAATATTAAAATTCTGTGTGATTCAATATCAAAGGATAACTAGGGATCTGTGTTCCTCATGGATTCATAACTTCTTTGGTATACACTCGTAATTATCACCAATACTTACTTATAGAACTCGATAACTTAGGTTCATTCAAACGACTCCACCAAATTCCTATTAATGAGCTATACTCAATCACTCGATCATGTCTCATGAGCGGTTTCTAACCATCCGTTATCACTAAGTTCCAGACGTAACTATCATGCAATCACAGTCTGCTAATACAATGATTATCAAAATCAAGGCTCTGTTGTGATTCTCTTTCCTAATCTCCACCCTTCAATCAAAGAAAGTAAAGAATTTGGGCATGTCTCAACGTAGCGCACCGTTAAAACATTTAAGCATGAAAAGAATACCATATAAGTATTTGGTATTGGTTTTGTAAAATCACTTTGTGTAACCCTAGCTTGTTAACTATCATTGTTCCTACAACCCTAGCTATGGAGGTTTTAGCCTCTCATAGTTGTAAAGTTGTGATTTGAATTCATGATTAAGAACATAAATCAATACTTACAATTATGAATGAGAAAGAAACTTTTTAATATAAATCAGCAAAATCTTCAAGAACAAGTAGAAAGGAAAGAAGAATTCAAGAAAGAAAAGGTTGATCACAAGTCAAATCAACTCAATTCTCTCCTTTCTCAATGTTTTCTAACTATTCTCTCACATCCACACACGTTCTCTTCTCTAGTTTTCTATTCTACTACATAGATATGAAGGATATTTATAATAGTAGAATAAGCCTTCCTTGTTCCTTCATGGAGTGGAATTGGGATTTGTAACTCCTTTTCCTAGTTGAAGTAGGATTTTACTTTCTAAAAAGAACCTAGAAAATTATTTTTACAAATAATTAGAACTTTTTCCTAAATTAACAGGAAAAGTAATTTAAGTGCCGCCGCCTGATCCTATGACTCGTACCATGAACCTACGAGTTGTAGCTTCCTCTCGTACAATGCTCAGCAACTTTGAATTTGGTTAAGTCCTGGGAGTTGGTAGGATTCGTACAATGCCTGTCGTGGTATGATCTTGTGAAGTTGGGCATTCTCTAAACATTTTCACGAGTGTTGCGGTCCAGCTCGTACCTTCGTATGATGACTCATGACTGCCTTGCACCCTCGGATTTGCCAATCACATTTTCTCTGAAGTTCACCATAGCTCTTTGGTGCGAGTCGTATGTGGTCATCATGACTCGTATCTTCCATTCGTACCATTAGCTCAGACAAGTGCAATATTTCTGTAATTTTCCACGACTACTATGATACAACTCGTACCAGGATGGTACGACTCGTACCAAGAGTCGTACATGGCCAGTGCCTTGTGATGAATTTTATCATGGATTCTACGTATGACTCGTACCTCATAGGTACGGCTCGTACTGAAGTCTGCAATTTTACCATTTTTAGCACTCTTCTCTCTTCTTTTGCACATTTTATCTCCAATACATAATTTCTCTAAAAATAAAGTAAAAGTGCATCATATCTATATAAACACACCTAAGATCATGCATATTTTCTAAGTTTTAAGCGTCGAAAGTGCTGTAAGACTTTTGCATGTCCTCAGGCAAAGAAAATAAAAACTAAAAACGACGCTTAACTAGAAAATAAACCTCGGATACTACAACCAACAATCAATCAAATTTTGCACCATAAACTCAAATAACTTTTGACCCTTTTTATCATAAACCAAATAGCATATTCACATCAAGCAATCAAAAATCATGATAAATAGGGATCATGATATGTCACCTAGCTATTTTAACAGATAGTCAAGTCATCACCAATTTTTTTCATACAGACAATTGGCAGAATGAAACACAACCCACATACCCTTATAATAAATGAAATCCCCCACTCACAAATATAGAAAAATATGAAACATGGGACTGAACAATTAAGACTCTTGCCCTCAAAAAAAGTTTCAAATACTGCATATTGGATACCATAGGCTTGCCCTTACTTTCTCTACTTCGGTTGTCAGATGGTCAGACTAGGATCACTATAGGACTTGTTGTTGGCTTGTGATGTAGGCTTTCAGGCTGGGTATGGTAGAGATGAATCTTTTGAGTGACTAAACCCCTCCTTGGCACTACATATACGTGGCTCCATTTTTTTTCTTCACTTTTTTCACCCTTTACTTTTTCAATTTTTTCCTACCTTTTTTCTATTTTTATGTACTTGTATGAATGTGATGAGTTTCTTAAAAAAAATTTCATTCATCATTCTATTTTTTTATATTTTCTTTTTCAATTTTTCTTTCTTTTTCTTTGGTCACACCACACCTTATTTTTCACTTTTTTTTTCTCTCCCTTTTTCACCTTCCCACTATTTATGCACCCCTACTCTAGACACCCTCAACTTAGGCATGTTGTCTATGTTGAGGTTCACAATGTCCTAGGAGGGACCAGGGCCAAAATAGGTTCATTATAAAAATGGGTACGGTTAATTGGTTAATCAAAGAAAAATGGTCTATATAAGGCTAAAAATTTTGGATCAAGAGAATCATATCATTTCAGTAGGGTTATTTAAGCTAAAAATGGGTTAAACAAAAATGTCCTATGATCCTTTCCTAACCAACCATTCTAAAACCTATGCAAAGACCAACCGGGCAAGTTCTAGATCCTCTACACAGTATTGAACTAGGTATTAGACCTTGCTCACTCATGGTACATGACTTGCATTCACTCTACCTGTCCGGTTTATACATGGATTAACAACAACTATACATGCTAATATATTAAATGATATAAAAAGATCCACAAAAATCATGCTTGCAATCACAAGTACATAGCTAATCATAATTTTTTTTAAAAAAAAACAGGGTCAACTTTTTAAAATATCAAAACTAGTGCAATTTATTTGCTGAGTAATCTTAAGGTACTTTCTAATAAAAAATCACAAAAATAAAATCCTAAACATACCAATTCTACTAGATAGCATGCCCTAAGGGAAAGAAACACGGCAAGAAAAACCCTCGGATGAATCAAAATTTCAAAAAATTACAAGTACACTCCCTCCCCCCCCCTTTTTTTAAAAAAGCATGCTTCATACCCGAAGCATAGAATGTAAAAACAGAGGGAAGGGGATATACCTGTGGCTACTCAAATATCACCATCCGTGGGTTGCCTCCCATGCAACGCCTGATTTAATGTCGCGACACGACGTAAGTATCTTGACTACTTAGACTTCGTCAAGGAACTTGGACTCATCATCCACTTTCTTCGATGCTTGGCTTTGCCAATAGGTGCTCTGGATGAGACAAAACAAAACAAAAAAAACCATAAAAGAGGAAAAAACTACCAAAAAAGTCAAATACAAGAAAATAATCTAGTTTTAGCCGTATTCCCCGGCAACAGCGCCACTTTTTGAAAACACTCAAACCACACATCTTACTGAAGTGAGAAGCGAAAGTTGTCAATAAAGAAGCGGACGGAGGTTGGGGTCGATCCCTTAGAAAATAGGGAGACTAGATTATAGCCAATAATTGAACTTGTGAGATAGTTACTTCAAAATAGGGGGATTCTGAAGAAAATCAATAATAAAAGAAAATACTAAAATTCCGGTGTTGATTCAATATCAAAGGATAACTAGGATTTGTGTTCCCCATGGGTTCATAACTTCTTTGGATATACACTCGTGATTATCAAAAATACTTACTTATAGAACTGATAACTTAGGTTCATTCAAACGATCGATCAGTCCCTATTGAATGACTATACTCAATCACTCGACCAAGTCTCATGAGCGGTTTCTAACTATCCGTTATCACTAGATTCTAGATTTAACTATCTTGCGACCACAACTCAAGTTAATACAATGATTATCAAAATCAAGGCTCTGTTGTAATTTTCTTTTCCTAATTTCCACCTCTTCGACCAAAGCAAGTAAAGAATTCGGGCATGTCCTAACGTTGCGCACCGTTAAGAAATGTTTAAACATGAAAAGAATACAATATAAGTATTTGGTATTGGTTTTAAAATCACTTTGTGTAACCCTAGCTTGTTATTCTACCATGGTTCCCACTAGCTATGGAGGTTTTAGCCTCTCATAATTGTAAAGTTGTGATTTGAATTCATGATTAAGAACATAAATCAATACTTACAATTATGAATGAGAAAGAAACTTCTTTTAATAAATCAGCAAAATCTTCA
>JACEIK010015271.1:6729-20025 GCA_018107945.1 Datura stramonium | reverse complement strand
TTTTTTTTTTATACTACATAAATCTTGCATATTTCAAGTATACCATTTTCTATACCTATGTACACTATTTATACCTTATGCATACCTCATATCTTCCTTAGCTACAAAAGTTAGTGTCAAATTATTTACAACATTTTCTCAAACTACAATTTAGTAATATACGTAGACATCTTATATATCATGCGTGTATATTATTTGTATATTATAAGTATATTTGTGTATACCTTATACGCTTTTCAATTTTAAATTGTTTTCAAAACATTTTAACTTGTTTTTATCACTTATTTTAACCTATTTTTTAGCATGTAATAATGGAATAATATTATTCCCTAGCATATCTTAGACTAAATTTAAGGACTATCATCGGATAGACTCCGAGGATGCCTAACACCTTTCCCTTGGAGTAAATAAAATCCTTACCTAAATTTTCAATGGTTTTCGCAGACTAAAATAGAGTTCATTATTTATTTTTATTTTTTTTATTTCAAATGGTTTTCCGAATATTTTTTATTAAAATTAGGTTGCGACTTTGAACCCTTTTTAACCAGGTAGAAGAGTTGGATGTTGCAAACATATTTTGACCAGTTCAAAATAGGGCACAACAGGATGGCGACTCTTCTGGGGAGCTTGACCCTTAGGGTTTGTCCTTAAGTATTTAGTTTAAGATAAAAATTTGGGGATGTTTGTTTATTCTTGCATATTACTTATTTTATNCTTGCATATTACTTATTTTATATTATTTTCTGCTTGCTATTTATTTTTCTATTACTTCATGATATTTACACTACTTTGTTTGAAAAGCCACAAGTTAAATCCGTACTTGTGTTCCTTATTTATTTGAAAACACTACGTGTTACTACTTTACTTAACTGGCATTCCATTCATACTTCCTCCATTCTAGAAAATTGACACTTTCACACACTTGTACACATGAGTTGTGCTTTGCACTTCTCCGAAATTCTTTCAAACACCAATTTTAGAGGGTCGGTGCATACATGGGGTGAGCGGATAGTTTTACTACTGTATGACCACGTGTCTTCCCATATAGAAAAACTTTGAGTCTGCGTCTACCCATATCTTAGAAAAACTTAGGATAGAGCGTTAACCACCCTTGAGTTAGGTCACGCATGCATAAGTCCTAGGTGGTTTGTCCCTTGGTGTCATTACACATATTTAGCAAACGCCCTTATGTCAAATGGGTTTCTTAACCCAAAGACAATCACTCATGTTATGTGCAATGTGATAATGATAAATTGATCCAAGCTAAAATTTAATCAAATTGAGTTTGGCATTTATTTTTTGTTGTCTTAGGTTGCTAGAATGGAGAATTTTCCAAGTTTCGCCAATACCCAAATGGTTGTGGGTGTTCCATACAAATTAAGAAAATGGTGGGAGAACATCAAGATGGAGCATGGACAGGAAATCAAGAGATGTTTGGGTTTTCTGACTTCACTGATTTACATCTCTCCAGATAGATATTTGATTAAGGCATTGATTGAGTTTTGGGATTCTGACAGAGTTGTGTTTAGTTTCAAAGATTTTGAGTTAACTCCCATGATTGAAGAAATCGGTTATTTACCGACTTAAAGTATCAAGGAAAGGGTATACCGTGCAGGCAATCCGGAAAGAAATTTTTGCATCACTTTATACTTAAAAACAACCTCAAGCTTGCATGTCTTGATCGTGAATGGGTCTCTCTGGATTACTTGTATGAACGGTTTGGTCACAAAGACGGGTATGAAGTTTTTCACAAGGAATTATCTTGCTCTACTAGAATTGGATGAAGAAGCGCCCTGTCTCTTTTGCCATTGCTTTGCTAAAAATTCTAGTTTTTCCAAAGGACACATGGAAATATAGATACTTGTATCAGCTCTGTAGTCCGAGCGCTTTCCCAAGGGGTTGACAATGCTGAGGTCACATTAGTTCCAATGATCGTAGCAGAAATGTCAAGGGCATTATCCAAATGTGCTAGAGGAAGAAGGTTCTTTGAAGGTTGCAACCTCCTCCTCCAACTTTGGGCCATGGAACACTTCAACAAATGTCCTGTTATGGTTGACATACTCTTGGGAAGACCGAACAAGATCAACAGTCATTACCAAAGAATAATAAGGTTTGCATCTCCGATTGGTACCGAGAATTGGTATAGATACATGAAGGCACTTGCTGGTAATCTAATTCAATGGAGGTATTCATGGTTATCACCTCCTACTGCTGTCATAAGGGGGCGAGAACTGTATTACATTGAGCTCATTGGTCTGAGGGGTCTCCAACCATATGCTCCTGTACGAGTGCTTCGACAATTTGGGTATCCTCAAGTCATTCCACTTCGATCACACATGAGTAAATCGGAGATTGAGTTTAGGGTAAACTTGGAGATTCCTAGAGCAAAGGAGTTGCTTCAAGCATGAGAAAATATGATGACAATAAAAGTGCTTAATGAACAATCATATTGCACTCCCGAGTATAACGTATGGTTGTGGGAAGATTGTGAGAATGTGAATATTAGTCCTCAAGGAAAGATGTCAGGTTTCGAGGATTTGAGCAAAGCTAAGTGGGCGCATAGTTATCTATTTAACAACCTCGTCGTCACACCTGAAATGTGGGCACAAATCATCCCTGGATCTTTGGAGCACAACCACGGAGGAGCGTGAAGATTTGATCAAGCAACTAGGATTTTTCTTTTGTTATTCTGTATTTTCCTTATGTTAGTTGTTGTTGTTGGACTCAATGTAATAGTTTAGATGTAATATTTCAATGAAGTTGTCTATTTTATTTTATTATCTAACTCCAAGCTCAAATGTTGTCCATAATTAAAGCTTGAATCAATTTATCATAATCTCGTATATGTGGCGTTTAGGCCTACCTTTGTCATAAAAAAGGTCCCGCGCATACTAGGACGCTCTATGACTATTTAATTTGTTTCTTGCTACATAACTTATTTGCTATGTGGCTTTCAGCATTACCTTAACTACCAATATTATTTTTACTATTGAAGCATTACAACCAGAAACTAACTAATGTTTCTTCTGTTTTAAAGGTTTTTTTATTTTCCCAAAGGCTGATTCGTGTTGACTACGTTGGCGGATCATCCATACTTTACAAGATCAAAAGCACGAGCCTCCGCCAATATGACTAATTAAAGTGCATTCGGTCAGGCTGGTTTAGGGATTGTCAACATTCCGAGCGACGAGCCTAAGACTTCGGGGGGAGAAAATGCAACCCTTCATGATGAACACATTGCTTACATGATGCAGCAAATGGCCAACATGCAAAGCGAAATTGATCGACTTCGGAACCTCACAAATCTTTCCATTATCCTGAACACGCCACTTCCCAAACAGAAAACGAGTGCAACTATCCCACCAACTTTTCCGCATGTTAACTTGCCCGCTCCTCAACACTTTTCACCAAACTCTTCACCCCACAAAGCCAACACAACTGTTGCCAATCCACCCATCAACCTACAACAATCCAACTCACAACAAGCTAATCCAAAACAAACCAACCCATTACCCTTCACTACTCCAGATATTCCTCAACGTCCACTTGTTCAAGCTACCCCATTCACCCAAATATCCAAAAAAGCCAACATATACCGGCGGCACACATTGCTATTTCTAGCACGCAGTATGTTCCACCAGTATATGTATCGGCACAACAACCTTTCACTACCCCGATTCCAACCATGCCTCATCCAGAAGTCGATCCATATGAGGAGATGGAGAGAGAAGCAACACCTAAGGTAGACGAGAATATGGAAAGGGAGATCCGTAATCTAAAGGAAGCATTCAAAAGTATCCAGGTCCATAAGGGATATGAAGGGCTTGAGTATGAGGATCTGTGTGTTCATCCAAATATCGAGTTGTATGCAGGATATAAGGTGCCGAAATTTGATTTGTTTGATGGAAAAGAAAATCCTTGTGCCCACTTAAGGTCGTACTGCAATAAACTAGTTAGAGTAGGTAGCGATGAGGCCATCAGGATGAATCTTTTTATAAGGAGCTTGGCGGGAGAAGCCCTTGATTGGTACACAAGTCAAGATTCACATAAATGGCGTAGTTGGGGTGCAATGGCACAAGAATTCATTGAGAGGTTCAAATTTAATACTGAGGTCATCCCAGATAGGTTCTATTTGATGAAGCTGGAAAGAAAGTCGACAGAATCTTTCAGAGAATATGTTATGCGATGGAGAGCAGAAGCCGCAAAAATCCAACCTCCGATGGCAGAAAGTGAGATGACCTCTTATACAGTCTCAAAAGGATGTGACGTACTATGAAAGGATGTTGAGCATGATGGGAAAAAGTTTTATGAAGTCATTAGGATGGGAGAGATCGTAGAAGAAGGCATTAAAACTAGGAGAATCACAAATTTGGCATCCTTGCACGCAGCAAGTAAGCAATTCAGTCAGATTCAGTTGGAGGAGCAATTAAGAAGAAAAGGGACGGTGTATCCGCTGTCATGACCATCCAAGAATGTAGGCCAAACCAGATGTTAACCTACCTAAATCCATTATCTCAGCCTTCATACCATAACCAATACACTCAAGCTCCTCAGTCGTACTATCAACCTTCGCCCGCCCCTTATCCCATTTACCACACACAACCAGCATTTTATCCACCCCGAGCACCTGCATACAAGAATCCGACACAATATCAACCTTACCTATCAACCTCAACCCCAGTACCGTCCATAAATTCGTCCGCCAAATGCACCTAGACCCCACCCGAACTTTGGGAAAAAGCCAGCCAAAACCTATACACCCCTGGCCGAACCTTTGGCCCAACTATAGAAAAGGTTGAGAACTACAGGGCTACTCCAACCAATCCAAGGTAGGATTCCCAAACCCCTTCCTGGATGGTATGATGAGACTAAGCATTGTGTGTATCACTCTGGAGTTTCCAAACACGACACTGAAAATTGCTTTGCTCTCAAAGACAAGATCGAGGTGCTGATCAAAGAAGGAGTCATTCAACTCAAAGGGGTTCCTCTTAATGTAAGCAAAAACCCTCTGCCAAATCATGACAATGCTAATGTAAACATGATCACTATCGATGAAGAATGTAGTTTAGAAGGGACCATTGGGTCGGTCAAAATGAGGAAAAGGTCACATCATCAGCCTTTATTTCTCCCATAATTACTGTACAGGTGAGGACGCCAATTGAAGTGGAAGTTGTCATTCCCAAACCCAGGATCATAGCATCAGTCGCTCAATCACCTTCTTTTGACACCAAGGTCGTCCCTTGGAATTACCAGACTGACACGAGGAGTAAAGAGAAAGGAAAGTTGGTTGTAGAAACTGTTGCTGTAGGAATGACAAGGTCTATGTAGTGTTACGCCCCAGAGGATATAGCACGAGGAGTATTGAGCAAAGAAAACAATCCAAAGAAAGTGGTGACAGAGGTCGAAGTAGAGAACCAAAAAGATTTGTGCCAAAATAACAGATGTCAAGAAGAACAAAAGTCCTGGGACACGTAATGGATCTTGAAGTACTATTTCTTAGGCATCTTTCGATGAGAAGGAAATAGTGTATGTGGGGAATCGGCTTCTCATCCTAGCTAAAGAAAGTGAGGAGTTTTAGAAGAAAATGTCGACTAAGGAGTATTCTGTTGTTGAACAATTGAAGAAAACGCCTGCCCAAATTTCATTGTTATCATTGTTGATGAAATCTGTCACTCATAGGAGTACTTTTGGTGAAGGTACTTAGCGAGGCTCATGTGCCATCTGAGACCACTAGCGAGAGCTTCTCGGCTATGGTTGGAAAAATTCTAGAGGCCCACAAAGTCTTTTTTCATGATGATGAGTTGCCGCCTGAAGGTTTGGGTCACAACAGAGTGTTGAATATTACTGTCAAGTACAGGGATAAATTTATTTCTAAGGTTTTGATTGATAATGGCTCGGCCGTTAATATATGTCATTTCACTACACTACGAGCTTTAGGAATTGACATTGGAAAAATTCGTGAAAGTCACGTGAAGATTAGAGGTTTTGATGGGGCTCAAAGGGGAGTCATTGGAGAGATTGACTTGGCAGCATAAATTGGACCCTTGGAGTTCATCATGGAGCTTCAGGTGCTGGAAATAGCTGCTAGTTACAACTTGCTGTTAGGAAGGCCATGGATCCATATGGCTGGTGCAGTTCCTTCCACCTTGCATCAGACCTTAAAATTTGTCTAGAATAATCATGAAATTGTGGTTCATGGAGAATGCAACAATTCGATCTAACTAGATAACTCAGTCCCTTTTATTGAAAGTGTGGAAAAGTTGGATGGATCCTTTTACCATACTAAGGAAATTATGTGTGCTACTCGAGCTGAAAGGGTAAAATTCCGCATGTGTTTATGATGGTGGCTTGGGAAATGTTGAATAATGGTTTTGAGCCTGGACGAGGTCTTGGAGTGAACCTGAATGGAATAATGGAGCCGATTCAATTGCCTGGTCAGAAGTATATTTTTGGTCTCGGATATGAGCCTACTCCTGAAGAAGTCACATTGGTTAGTCTCAAAAGAAAAGGTGACATTCTCTTGCTGAAGCCTGTCCCATCACTGGACCAGTCATTTGCCAAGCCAATTGCCACCCAAGTGTTAGATGAAGTTGCTGAAAATAACCTTGTGGAAGGACTCAAGAACCTATTTATTGTTGAAGAGGAAGTTGAATGCAACATCATTCTGAAAGATTGCGCTGAGACTCCAACCATCTGGGATGCTGAGCTTGGAGATGCTTTGAACAATTGGACTTGTACCCCATCCCCGGTTCTCTGGGAATCCTGGTAGATGATTGTATTAATATTTTGTGAAATACCGCAATTCAAAATTGAGGCTGAATAGTGTTTGTGAATTTTATGTGTTTTGCCTCCACCTTTTGAAAGCTTCAATGTCAAATCCAAACTAAGCTTTTCTATTTCTAATTTCACATTATCTTCTTTTAATTAGTTTCTCTTTTACTTTTCAGCGAACAAATTAATAAATCTGTCGATACTATGAATGTGACATGTAATGAAACAAGTGAACAAACCCTAATGGAAATGAAGAGTTTGAAGAATAAAGAAGACATGCAACATGAAGAGTTGACTAAAAAGATCGAACACTTCAAGAATAAGGCCAAACCAAACTTGGATGAAACAGAGGCAATAAATTTGGGAGATTCGGAGGCAGTGAGGGAAACAAGTATCAATGTCCATCTAACCCCCCTCCCAAAAAAAAGAGATTTTTGATATTTTAAGACAATATGTGGACGCGTTTGCATGGTCCTATGATGATATGCCAGGTTTAAGCACGGACATCGTTTCACATAAATTTCCAATTGATCTATCTTATCCTTCCATAAAGCAAAAGCTGAGAAAATTCAAGCCAGACTTAGGTTTGAAACATAAGAAATAAGTCTCCAAGAAATTTGATGCAAATCTCATCCGAGTCACGAAGTATCCTACTTGGCTAGCCAACATCGTGCCGGTACCAAAGAAAGATGGAAAAATCAGAGTATGTGTGGATTATCTGGATCTCAACAAAGCCAGCCCGAAGGATGATTTTCATCTCCCAAACATTCATATACTTATTGATAATTGTGTGAAGCATGAGTTATAGTCATTTATAGGTTGTTTCACAGGCTACCACCAAATTTTCATAGACGAAGAAGACGCTGAGAAAACTACATTCATCACGCCTTAGGGAGTATACTATTATTGAGTGATGCCTTTTGGACTCAAGAATGCAGGTGCCACTTACATGAGAGCCATGACTACTATTTTTCATGACATGATCCATAAAGAGATTTGAAGTTTATGTGGATGATGTTATCATCAAGTCACGGAAGAGTGTCGATCATTTGGTGGATTTGAAGAAGTTCTTTGATAAATTAAGGCGATACAATCTGAAATTAAATCCCGTGAAGTGTGCATTTGGTGTCCCTGTAGGGAAGTTGTTGGGTTTCATCGTGAGTAGGAAGAGAATAGAATTAGACCCTTCAAAGATAAAGGCCATTCAAGACTTTCCTCCTCCAAAGAGTCGAAAGGACGTTATGAGTTTCCTTGGTTGTCTCAACTATATCAGTCGGTTCATAGCACAATCAACAGTAATTTGTGAGCTGGTCTTTAAGATGTTGAAGAAAGATGTTGCTACCAGATGGATAGAAGATTGCCAACGAGCTTTTGACAGAATCAAGGAGTATTTGTCTAATTCGCCTGTCTTGGTTCCTCTAGAATCGGGAAGACCATTGTTGCTATACTTTTCCATGTTGGACAATGCATTTGGGTGTATATTGGGCAACATGATGAAACTAGGAAGAAAGAGTAAGCCATATATTACTTGAGCAAGAAGTTCACACCTTATGAAGCTCGATACACTTTGTTGGAACGCACCTGTTATGCCTTGACTTGGGTCGCACAAAAACTGAGACATTACCTGTCTGCATACACCACTTATCTCATCTCAAGGATGGATCCACTCAAGTACATCTTTCAGAAGCCATGCCTACTGGGAAGCTAGCAAAATGGCAAATTTTATTAAGTGAGTTTGACATTATATATGTTACCCAAAAGGCCATCAAAGGACAAGTGTTAGCTGATCATCTAGTTGAAAACCCTGTGGATGAAGAATACAAGCCTCTTAAAACTTACTTTCCAGATGAAGATGCCTTGTTTATTGGAGAGGATATTTCAGAAGAGTACCCAGGGTGGAGAATGTTTTTTTATGGGGATGCAAATTTCAAAGGAGTTGGTGTTGGAGAGGTATTGATTTCAAAATCAAGCCAACATTACCCGATCACGGCGAAGCTCAGATTTCCTTGCACCAACAATATGGAAGAATATGAGGCTTGTATCCTCAGACTTAGAATGGTTGTTGATAAGAACATACAAGAATTATTGGTTATAGGTGATTCAGACTTATTGGTTCATCAAGTGCAAGGCGAATGGACCACTAAGAATGTGAAAATCCTTTCATAACTGCATTATGTGAAGGATTTGTGTAAGAAATTTGTCAAGATAGAGTTCAAACATGTCCCAAGATCTCAAAACGAGTTTGCAGATTCTTTGGCAACCCTGTCTTCTATGATTCGACAGCCAGATAAGAATTACATTGATCCTATCAAGGTAAATGTGCAAGATCAACCGGCTTATTGTTTTCATGTAGATGACGAACCAGATGGAGAGCCCTAGTACCATGACATTAAGAGGTATATCAAGGCAGGAGACTATCCATAAGGTGTAATCAGTATTTAGAAGAGAACACTCCAGAGGTTAGCAAATCATTTCTTTCTAAATGGGGAAATTCTCTATAGAAGGACTCCTGATTTAGGATTGTTTAGGTGTGTTTATGCCAAAGAGGCGATCAAGTTGGTTAAAGAAATAATGTACGTGCATGAGGGCCTCACATGAATAGATTCACTATGGCGAAGAAGATTCTACGAGCTGGTTATTTTTGGATGACCATGGAAACAGACTGCATTCTCTTTGTGCAAAAATGTCATCAGTGTCAGATTCATGGCGATTTGATTCAAGTTTCGTCAAATGAACTCAATGTGATGAGTTCTCCTTAGCTCTTTGCAGCTTGGGGAATGGACGCCATTGGTCCTATTGAGCCAGCCGCATCCAATGGACACAGGTTTATTTTCGTAGCTGCTGACTATTTCATGAAGTGGGTAGAAGCATCTTCTTACAAGTCGGTGACAAAGAAGGTGGTAGTAGATTTTGTTCGCAATAACATCATTTGTCAATTTGGAATCCCTGAGTCAATTGTGACAGATAATGGAGCTAATCTCAACAGCGGTTTGATGCATGAGGTATGTGAGGATTTTAAGATCACTCACCACAATTCCACTCCTTACCGGCCTCAGATGAATGGAGCAGTTGAGGCGGCTAACAAGAATATCAAAATAATATTGTGGAAGATGATTGAAAATTACAAGCATTAGCACGAGAAACTACCGTTTGCCCTCCTTGGCTATCGCATCACGATTAGGACTTCAACCGGGGAAACTCCCTATCTTTTGGTCTATGGAATGGAAGCAGCGCTGCCTGCAGAAGTAGAGATGCCATCCTTAAGGATTATCCAAGAAGCTAAGCTGAGTGATACTGAATGGGTGCAAAGTCGGTATGAACGTTTGATTCTCATTGATGAAAAGAGAATGAATGCAATTTGCCACGGTTAGCTTTATCAGAATAGAATGGCCAGAGCTTTTAACAAAAAGGTGAGGTTGAGACAATTCAAACCGGGGTAATTGGTGTTGAAGCGTATATTCCCGAATCAAGACGAGGCTAAGGGAAAGTTTGCACCTAATTGGCAAGGGCCATACATGGTTGACCGAGTATTGACTGGAGGAGCACTAATTCTAGAAGATATAGATGGCGAAGTGTGGTCGAGGGCCATTAATGCAGATGTTTTCAAGAGATACTACATCTAGGAGTTTATTTATTTTTATTTATGCAAAGTCTTTCTCTGTAACAGAACTATGTCTCGACCTGACTTCCTATGTTGGGGTACGTAGGCAACCCACATAGGGTCCAGTCTCTCTATAATAAAAAATTCAAAGTATCTTTTTCATGTATTTTGACTACGTTATGACCTGATTCATTTGGCGGGATACGTAGGCGGCCTACATCGGCTTCGGTCACATTATGAGAAAATTTCCAATTTCTTTTTCTCTTCTTTTACTTGTATGCTATGAACTACGCCTGTTTTAAATCCTATTGGATGCGTAGGAAACCCATGAAGAGTTAGGCCCCTTAAACTATGAATTTCGAGAAGTGTATTCAAAGACCATGTTGAACGTATTCCCTTCCAAGATATGTATACAAATATCACCTCATTACGATGAGAATTCAGTACATCTCCCATGATATAAACTGGGCAGTTTTGAGGGCATCATTGCAGGGATATTTCAAGGGACATCGAAGAGTATATGATCAACCCAACTCATTGGACAAGAGAAGGATTTTGGATAAAGGATGTTCACTTTGTTTCACAAATGTGTCACAATATAAAAGTTCGGCAAAAAGATCTTTGACAATTACATTCCTTTGCACATTTTAGAAATAACACGATTTTTAATAACTATCATCATTATTCTTATTTTATTTTAATTTATTATTATTTTTTATCTATTGTCCGAGACTTATAGTTGATGGGGGTTACAAGTCCAAATGAAGCGAGAAGCATGAAGTATCGAGAGCCAGATCTTCAAAGTCAACGCGAATCAACCTCCCCCAAAACTAATAAATTTTCTTTGAGTGCAGGATTTTCGAAATTGTAGAAGCCGAAAAGTGAATAACGTTTACAACTTTGCCTGAATTACGCGTCAAATGGTTTGAATTTCTTATAGTATTCATGAGAAAATTATTCCTCTCAGAGTAAAATAGTTTTCAGAATCTATGACTTTTTTGTAAAACTGCCAATGCATAAATACTTCAAACTCACTACAAATCACTTTCAATTTTCTATAAGTATTTTGCAAATGCACTTCACGTTTCTTTCAAATGCTTTAAAATGTTCTATATATGCCCTACACGTGGCTTTAATTTCTCCAAATACTATCAATGCATCATGCATGGCTTTCAAATTATTTCAAATGTTCTACATTGCACTGCATATTGCTTTCAAATACTCCGCATATGCGCTGCACAAGCTTAAATTTTTTTTTTTCCAGAAAACTCTGAATACGCACTGCACACGCTCTAATTTCTTCAAATAATCTACGTATGATCGGCATATTTCTTTTAAGTACTCTGCATAAGCGCCATACATGCTTTAATTCTTCAAATGCTATGCAATGCACTGCACCTACCTTTCAATTTATTTCAAAAATGCTCTGCACTGCACAGGCATCGCACATGACTTTGCAACGCATCACATATATTTTTCGATTTATTTTAAAATAAAAATAAAAATTCTACACTACATTACACCATTGCTTTCAAATGCTCCGCATCACATTGCACGTGGCTTTCAATCACTTTCAACCATTCTGCACAATTACCTTCAAATGCTCTGCACAATTGCTCAAAATGCATTGCATTATTTTTTTATTGCTTTCAAACACACCAAAATGCACTATTCCAAATGCAAAGAACCATTGCCATAAATCATTTGTCTTGAAAAGCGACAGCATCATGAATTATTTGGTTTAAGGCCTCATTTTCATTGAGCATCGTCGAAAGGCACCATTATCATGGATCATCGGCCTAAAACCTCTTTTTTTATAATTCTTCATCAAGGATATCATTTTATCAAATCATTCCGGCTTGCAAATCCACATTTTCATAAATTAACGCCTGAGAGGTGTCATTTTCATTAGCTTATTTTACGTCACTTTACATTTTATATATCTACACATATATTACTAATTATTTTATCTAGAACGTTCAGTTCTACAGGAGCTTTAGCACAATGTGGAACAACCTCTAAGCAGCAATTGAGGCATTGCTTGGTGAGGAATACCAAACTCACGAGCCAGAGTCAAAGGCCACTGCTTTGACTTCAATTTTCATTTAGTCATCCGTATTTTCAAAATTTTGAGAGCATCAATACTCTTTTCTCCTGCGTGTTTCTATGAAGTTCTTCGCAAACTCAGCCAGAAGACCAGTGTCAATCATAAATTTGACACTGGGGCAAAAATTTTGAGGGCATCCTCCGAATTCTCCATAATCTTCCGCTTCTGAACTACATTCGGCTTGATTCTCGTCTCCTTTAGGGATATTTAGGTAGCTCGAGTTCGAGTATGGTCGTGCTCACTTTATTCTTGCCAAAGACTTCGTCTTCCCTTGCAAAAGAACCTAGTGTCATCATAATTCCACACTGGAGAAAATTTTAGAAGTCGATCAATTTGCGATGACCTTCGCTCCTTGAACTGCATATGGCCTGATTTCTCGTGGAACCTGAGATATGTAGGTGGATCAGAAACCAAAGTTCGACCATAATTTCTCAAATTTTGATTTATTTTGCTAAAAAGATGTGTCTGTGGTCAGCCAAAATTGGCTACTTCGTCAATATCTTCGCCCAAAGACTCTTACATTATCCTTGGTCAAAGAGAGCTGTTGACACCCAATTTTTGCTCTCTACATTTTTTATTAATTATTTTAAGCTTCTGAAATTTTAAATAAATAAAATAAATATTTTAATTATTAAAAATATTTTCTAACTATTTTTTTGGATAATATCTTGCTATTTTATTTTAAAAAAAAATTAAAAAGAAATATATATGTAGATTTCCTAAAAACAAATTTCAATACACATGTATGTGTATACACATATTTAAATATGTTTTCATATTTTTCTTGTCAAAATCAAATATTTTATTTAAGTACGTA
>JACEIK010015268.1:0-11009 GCA_018107945.1 Datura stramonium | reverse complement strand
CTTGTTCTTAAGAAAAGTTGGTTATTAGATCATTAACAACTAAGGTTGGATTTAATCCCTTGTATTTCTGGAATGTATACAAGTGATGTATGTGGGTCAATTCACCCTCCATGTGAACTATTTAAGTATTATATTATCTTGATAGACGCATCTACATGATGGTCACATGTGTGGTTATTATCAATTTGCAATATGACTTTTGTGAGATTGTTGGCTCAAATAATAAGGTTAAGAGTATAATTTCTAAATTATGCAATAAAGACAATTTGTCTTAATAATGCTGGTGAGTTTACATCTCAGGCCTTTAGTAATTATTGTATTTCCATTAGAATAACCATTGAACATTCAGTTTCTCATGTTCATACTCAAAACAGTCGAGCAGAATCGTTGATAAACGCCTTGAATTGATAGCTAGACTATTAGTAATGAGGAGAAAACTACCTCTTTGAATATGGGGCATGCTATTTTTCATGCAGTAGAACTTGTGTGTATAAGGCCAACCAATTATCATGAATTATCCCCATTGCGGTTGACTTTTGTCTAGGAGCCAAATATTTTTCACCTTATAATTTTCAGATCTGCGGTATATGTTCCAATTGCTCCACCACAATGCACAAGGATAGGTTCCCAAAGAAGATTGGGAATATATGTTGGATGTGAATCTCCTTCTATTATAAAATAGTTAAAACCTATGACTGGAAATTTATTTACAGTAAGATTTACTAATTGTCCTTTTGATAAATTAATATATCCAACATTAGGGGTAGAAAATAAGCAACTAGAAAATAAGATAGATTAGAATGCATTATTACTATCTCACTTAAATCCTCAAACAAATCAATGTGAACAAGAGGTTCAGAAGATGATTTATTTGCAAAATATTGCAAATCCACTGTTAGATGCATTTACTAACCTCCAAGGGTTACTGAATCTTATATTCTAATTGCAAATGCTCCAGTTCAAGTTAATATCCTGGTAGGACAAATTATTAATGCAAATGAATTTAGACTACATCTGAAACGTGGTAGGCTAATCAAGTTCCAAAGAAACAAAACAAATGATCAAGATAATCATAATATAGATGCAATTGCTAAGAGCCTTGAGACATAACAAATAATAAGATAAAAGAGAAGGTCAAAATACCAAAAAATAATGAGAATGAAGAAATCTCAATAAGTTAATCTCTATGAGAGATAGGTGGAACTGAAATGATATTTGATAAGTGGATATTGCAGCTACTTATCTTTCGCTTAAGCTTAAGTTTATTGTTATTTTGTATTAAAAGATATGCATCTTGTGGTAATTATCTTCTTTTGCAGGTATTGTGAGATGAAAAGGTCAAAGGGCTGTCCGAGCTAAAAAGAGACCAAAAAGCGATTCATGAATCTATAACACACAAAGGATAGAAATGAGAATGAAGGACAATAATGAGAATGAAGAACACACAATGAAACGCGATGCATATGCTAAGATGGGGACCGTGGATCCATCACACTTCAAGATAGAAGTCAACTTCTCAACAAGGACAAATAACATCAGAACACGGGTAGGGGATTGAAATACGAGAAACACAGATAAAATGCAATCCATGTAAGAATGACTAGGTCATTGCTAGCTCAAGCGTGTTCAAAGAACAAACCGCGTTTCATCAAACATGGACCGTGGATGCAAGGTTTATCAGGGATAGAATTTTCATCCCAGCACCAAGCCAGGTGCGGCTGATGTGCAGCCCACGGATTGTCAAAATGCAACAACAAAAGCACAGTGGGCGCTATAATAGTGGAAATTATGTAAATACTTAGGCATGAATTAGTTATCCTATTTATACTTTTGTAGGTTTTATTTTATCGGTATTCAGTTTTTGAAAGGGACATCCTCGATATTATTTAACTAAAAAGAACACATAATATAGAAGAACATCAACTCTTTTAAAAGAAGTTTGGATTTCAATCTCAACAACAATTCTTTTACAATCTTCGTAAGTTGATGTTAAATATTGATTACTCAATTATGGTTATTATTGTCCGTGTTATGAGTAGCTAGGTATTATACCTAGGGTTATAGGAACCTTGATTGATTAACGTCGATGGGTCTATGGATATAGAGATTTAGGTTAGCAAGTATGTTCTTCTGTTTTGATTGTCAATTATCAATTGCTTGACTAAAGAAGTTATGATTAGAAAGAATAATTAATAATGGGAATTTGAGGCTATGAACCCTCATCTAATGACTTGAGCTATTATGAGGAGAATCAATCCAAAACTCATGACGATAGTTAAATCAAGAACACCGAAAGACCGAAAGGATTTAGGATGATATTACTCTAAGTGGGTTAAAAGACTTTAGAGGACTGTTAGAATGGTCTGTTCTGCATATATAATATTAACCTAGACTGAAATACAAGATAGACCTATCACAATTAAGAAATCTTGGGGATTACAACCCTAGTTTAGTTCAACTATCGAAATAAATCAAGAAATTATCTCAAACAATTGTCAAAACTACCTTTGATCTTAATTGTGATTTTATTTTCCCCCTTTGGAAATGTTGAATAAATAATTGAATATTAACTTTGGATGAGTTTCGCACCTTATTCCCTATGGGATTCAGCCTCAACCTTGTTGTGTTCTATATTTGACTAACTATCACTTTATATCTTTTCTAATGGTGTAATTTGGGCATATCAAATTTTGGCCCCGTTGTTAAGAACTACGATTTTCGAAATTGTCTATAAGTGTTGATTCAATTTTCTAGTCCATATTTCTTATATTACTTTATTTTTGTTGTTTTTGTCTCTCTATAGATACAATGGATCATCAAGATAATGATGAGCTAACAGAAGCTCAGCTCACAACAACCCAAAATGCGAATCGACAAGGTGGGATAAATCAGCCCCCACCTATTAGATGTGCACCTCCAGCTGAGGAGATTGATTTGAAGCAGATACGGTATACTGGTGCCATTGTGCTACCAAAACTTGGTGAAAATGCCAAGTTCGACATCACCAGTACCATGATGCACCTGCTGAGTATGAAAGGGTTGTATAGAGGTTTGACTCATGAGGATCCAAACCAGCATTTGAAGAACTTCACTAAAATATGAAAGGTGTACAGGTTGCCGGGTGTATCTCAAGATGTTATGCGACTCAAATTATTTCCATTTTCCTTGATCGGAGAAGCAACTACATGGCTGGGAGAATTGCCAGATGAGTCGATCACTTGTTGGGTAGAGATAACTATGACTTTCTTAGAAAGATTTTATCCTCTTTCATAGAAAATCCAGTTGAGAGATCATATCAATAATTTTAGACAACTACCAAATAAAGCACTACATGAGGCTTGCTTGAGGTTCAAGAAGAAGACCAAATAGTGCCAAATCATAGATTTCCTGATGAAGTTTCCTGCGGTCATTTTACAAATTGATGGATCACCTGAATAAAGTAGTAGCAAATAATATTGCTGAAGGTTCGCTGATGGACCAGTCTTTTACTATTGCTAGTGCAATGCTGAACAAATTGATTATGACAAATAGAGCCTGGCACTCGGGAGTCAGAAGCAGGAAAAGGTGTGAAATCGAAAGGGTTGTCCAGAGAAAAGATTAGAAGAAAGAAGGAACGCGACCAATATATGGCTCAGCTCAGAACGCAGATGGACTTGATCACAAAGGATCTGATGGGAGCAAATTCTCAGAAAGTTAATGTAGTAGGTGCTTAGAGCGAGCACCTCGAATAATGATTATTTTCCTAACTATGAGGAGGAGGCAAACTTTATAAATAATCATGCTGGGGTTTCTTAACCCAATGCTCAAGGATCTAAATCAAGATTCTTGACAACAAGGTCATGGGAATCAAGGTTGGAGCAGATACAGGGAAAATAACAATGAGAGGTCTGGATGGAGAGACAGAGACCAAGATAACTAGAGGGACAGAGACCAAGGTAACTGGAAAGATAGGGATCAGGGCCATAGAAACAACCGTGGAGGTGTATATATTCCTCCTAAGGGAAATCAACAAGGGTCCAATCACGCATCAAGTAGTGAACCATCTATGTCAAAGATAGAGGAAATGTAGGAAAGGGTGTTGAAAAAGGTAAAATCCACAAACTCAGGGATTAAAGAGATCAGATGGATCTTTCTAATGTGAACCAACTATTGAACTCTTATTACACAATGATTAATTAGCTGGAACAACAGATGAATTAGATTTCAGCAACTCTTAATCCTAGAAAGGAAGGAACACTACCTAGCAATACCATGCCAAATCGAAGAATGACAATCACTGCATGGCAATCACTACTAGGAGTGGTAGAGTATTGGAAATGAGGATGCAAACACCTATTGATGATAAAAATGATGAGGCTACTACTGATTCCTTGCTAGTAATTGATGAGGATAAAGTTAAACAATAATTGAGTGTGGTTGATAAAATGGTGGTTATTGTTATTGATCTACAGGAGACTGATGAGTCTCAAATTACAGCAGGAGAAAATGATAAGGAGAAGGAAATGCCTAAGGTGTTGTCTCAAATACCTAGGCCCCCTCCTTTTTTTCCTCAGAGATTGAAGAATATGGTAGAGGATGGCAGGTGTTGTAGGTGTATTTCCATGATAAAAAACTATCTGTGAATATTACATTGGTTTATGCTCTGGAGAAACTGCCAGGTTATAACAAGTTTATGAAGGACTTGATAACAAAGAAGAGGACCATGAGTTATGCACCTATTGATAAAAAAACATCATTGTAGTGCGATTGCTTCACACTCAGTGGTCCAAAAGAAGGTGGACCCTGGAGCATGCATAATCCTATGCATAATTGGGACATTAAACTTTGATAAGGCCCTCTATGACTTAGGTGCAAGAATTAACCTGATGCCGCTTGCAATTTTCAAAAGGTTCAGTCTTGGAGTTCCTAAACCAACAACAATGCGGCTATTGATGGATGACATAATAGTGAAGAGATCGGTGGGCATTCTTTATGATGTCTTGGTAAAGGTGGAGAATTTTTGTTTTTTCTGCTAGCTTCGTGATCCTAGATTGTGAAGTACATTTTGAGGTTCCCATCATATTAGGAAGACCATTCGTAGCAACAGGCAAGGCACTAGTGGATGTTGAGAGGGGTGAACTGCAATTCAGGCTGAACAAGGAAGAGATTGTGTTTGCAGCTGAAGCGTTGGCTGCAGTGATTATGAACTTTGCTGGTGAAACTATCCAAGAATTTAAGGAGATGGTTAATGCAATGGTAGGCATGGATTCATATTCATTCACTCCTAAAACACTTTATCTAGACTTAAAGAGCAGAGAGACTCCACTTGCTAAGCCGTTTATTAAGGAACCTCCAGTCTTGGACTTCAAGTATAACAAGAAAACCTACACAAGGTCATAGAACGAGCCATCAAATGACCCATGAAGTCACTTGACGGGTAGTTAAGTGACCCGTTAGGTGCATGAAAATGGTGGAAAGCATAGTTTTAGAGAGTCTATGATGACTAGTTAAGTGACCCATTAAGAGACACGATGAATCATCAACTGAGGCGTCAAGAAAAGATCAGAAAATTAGAGGCAAATTAACCAGTGACAATGGGTCAAATGACAACCCATTAAAAGACTCGATGAATCATCATGTGGATCATTGGGTCTGGCAGTGTGATTTTTCCAGTTGGATCATTAAGGGTTTTTTCATTATTCCTAAGTTCCTAACTCCTAAACTAATTCATTTTAAGCCTCCTAAAGGGTGTTTTTAAGGGTTTTAATCATCCTAAACCCTCATTCTACTCCTAAAACTCCTAAGTGAAGATCAAATCCCCTC
The DNA here is from genome assembly GCA_018107945.1 of Datura stramonium. Lineage (NCBI taxonomy): Eukaryota > Viridiplantae > Streptophyta > Magnoliopsida > Solanales > Solanaceae > Datura > Datura stramonium. The sequence continues at coordinate 5,207 of JACEIK010015268.1, read as the reverse complement.
AAGAGAAGCTAGGGTTTCATCATCTCTTTCATCTCAATTCTTGTAATACCCCGAGAAGGCCTAATTATAGACCCGGGAGTTGAAATTGAAAGTATAGAAAACTAGCAAAAACATCACAGAACATACCAAAGAACGACTCGTGGTATCATGAGTTGTTGTATGCTGTCATTGTTTGGGGAAAGGATGGTGGCAGTGGAGACAACGAGAGGTATGAAGAACCGTTTGGGATACAACGGCCCGTCCTTTGTAGTCATGGTTAGGGTCAGGTTGGGTGACAATGTAAGCAAAGGGAGACCCAATGACCCATTAGGAGAAGCCACGGATCATTAGTTATGGTCGTGGTTTGAGAATTTAGTTTTCCAATTGGCTTGACGGGGGGGACAACGATCTGTTATTTGTGGTGACGGGTCGTGGTGTGGCTCATTAGAAGTTAAGGTGCCAAGGTCCTTGAGCAAACCACGGACGATGTAACGGGCCTTTGATTGTTAGGATGAGTCATCTTGTCCGTCCATTGAATGGTTCTGAAAGCAGGTCCTTAGCAGTGTATACGACGAGGGACACGACGGGTCGTGGTGGGTTCCAATGACCCATTGGTGTTGTCCATTGGTCCCATCCGGCCAGATTTCAGGGCAGGTTCATTAAGGGTAATTTTAACTTTTTCATGATATAAGTCCCTAAACTACATCGTTTTGTCTTGGAAAATATGGGTTTTTAAGAGAGTGGCCTATTCTAAACTCCCATTCATGCATGCAAGGTGTTTGACAAGTGATCTAAGGGGAGATTTCAAGCTTTTCACCTTAATTCCTTCAATTTCGTTCTTGAGCTTTTAAGGAGGGTTAGGGGTTGATAATCCTAGGTATGTAAGGTATTCAATGGGTGGATTCTTTCACACCCATTCTCCTTCTCTATTAGTCACTCAAATTTTATCTAAAAACTCATGGGGTTTTATATTCGATTTGTATAAATATTTAATGATTTAATTATGGGTCTTGTGATTTTGAAACCCTATCATTATCTACTGATTTTGATCATCTTTTGAGTTCTAAATTGATCTTAATATGACTGATTTTGAATTTCTAATCAATTAAGCTTGATTATGCATGCCCATGATAAACCGATTTATGATCCATTGGTCCATTGATGTTTTTGATAATCCCATCATGTATTATGAATTAAATCATGAATATATTATGTTATCTATGATGATGTTATAGAAATTTAAACTATATGCATGATCTACAAGTATATATGTATTTTATTAAGCATGGATTATGTTTTTGGCCGACTCACGGGCCTTAAGTCATGGCTAGTTCACGTATGTTCAAGCATGTTTACGATTGTCATGATTTAACTAGACATGAACTCATGTATGTATTATTATGAGCACTATATACTTATTGGGAGTATTATCGAACATCGAGTAGGTTTGGGGCTCAGGTTAAGTCTCGGATCTCATGAACTACGTGCCACCGTAGGTATGTTCGGACCCTTTCATGTTTGTCTCTGGCCCAAATGGCCCTTTTCATGTGTGATCACGCCCTTCATGGTTCATACCCTTGGCAAGGTATGAACACCATCCCGACTAGGGTTACAAGTCGGGCTTCATGTGTGCTCATATGGGATATGTCGGTTAAGATAATCTCTCACTGTTCCTCATGATTTATGCATGTTTATTATTATGTATATGGGCTAAAGTCATGTTCAGTAGAGATTTTCTCTTATGATTATGATTACGATTGTATTATGAATGTTTCGAAAACCTTGAGCCTTATGTTAATTATGCTAATTATGTTATGAGCATGTTGTCCTACTCTTATGATCATTTATGAGTTTCATACATGTTTTAAATGTCCGTTTTACTTACCATTAATACTAAGTACATTCCACGTACTGACCACATACTTTCTATGATGTATCATCTCATGATACAGATCCTAGTTCTCAGGAGCATCCTCACCCGTAGATAGATTCAGACTTGCTCTCTGCATACTTGGTGAGTCCTCATGTTCAGAGGGCTACATGTTCACACTTTATGTTATTCCTTTAGTTTCTGGATGCTGGATTAGTTGGGGAGTTGTCCCATCAATCCGCCTTTCATGTTTAGAGGCTTATCATACTAAAAAGTTGTATTCCGCCGTATTGTATAAGTACTATACTATTTTCCCTTATGTTATGTTATGATTACGTTCCCTATGCTAAGTCTTCCTCTCATGTGATTGAATTAGATGTGTGTTCATGCCATGGGTCGACTTGCGGTCTCTTGGGGCTGTTTTTCCTGTGTCTACGATCCGGGTGTACGTTTGGGTCGTGACAAATTTTGTATCATAGCCATAGGTTTATGTGTCCTAGGGAGTATGAAAGCCACGTTAAGTAGAGTCTTTTTCATGGGCGTGAAGCGTGCCACCCTTATGACAAAAAGGTTTCTAGATGTTTAGGAATGTTCCCTTCTTTCCCGATCTATGTCGTGCGATGAACGTCCTTTACTCCTCTAATTCATTCTATTCGCGTTTGCATAATCATGCCTCCAGGCCGAGTAAATGGCAGGAGGAACGGTAATGGTGATGATCATGAGGCTTCCCATGATGAAGAGCATCAACCAGCTCTACCTGTTCATGAGGAGCACGTGCCAGAGCCAGCCGCCCACGCTGAGTTTAGGGCGGCGATTCAGATGTTGGCACAGGCCATGACAGCTCAGGTCCAGAATCAGACTGTGGCACATTATCCGCAAAATGGGAATGCGGCAGCTACTAGGGTGAGGGACTTTTTGAGGATGAGCCCTCTAAAGTTCACAGGATCAAAGGTAGACGAGGACCCATATGACTTTATTGAGGAAATTTTGAAGATCACCCAGGTTATGGGGGTGAATAATGGGGAATGTGTGATTTGACCTCCTATCAGCTCAAGGGGGTAGCACATATAAGGTTGAAGATATGGAAAGGTGCTAGGACAGCGGGTGTAGGCCCAATATGTTTGGATGAGATCCACACCGCGTTCATGGATCGGTTCTTCCCTCGGGAGATGAGCGAGCTCAAGGCGGCTGAGTTTGTTAATTTGAAGTAGGGCAAAATGTCAGTAGGAGTATGCCTTGGAGTTCACGCGTCTATATAAATATGCTTCGGAGTTGGTGGCGGATCAGTAGGCTCGGGTGAGTCGCTTTGTGCATGGAGTAGTAGATTACTTGGATAAGGATTGCCGTATTGCCATGCTACACCAGGACATCGACTTTCCCCATATTGTATTTCATGCCCAACAGATGGAGTTGGTCTATAGGAGGCAGAGAGAGGCCAAGAGGGATAGGATCGACAGCTACGGGGTTGCTCAAGTCAGGTCAGGAGGTGGACCACGTCAGTAGTCTCAGCCTAGGTCCACTACTTTAGCTCCATCATCGGGTAGCATGCCGTCCTGGTTCATGGGAGACTAGAGGAGAAGGGCTCCAGGCTTGAGGGATCATGGTAGCATGCAAGTATAACGCACTTTCTTAGCGTGTGCAAGATGTGGCAAAAATCATCCCGAAAGGTGCCTGGTCGGTGCGGATGCTTATTTTGGGTGTGGCAAACTCGGGCACTGAATTAGAGATTTCCCTGCAGCTAGTTCTACCACTCCAGCAGCACGACCCCCTCAGCAGGGTGCCTCCACTAGTTCGGCAGGTGGTCATTTCTGGAACAGGTTTTATGCTCTAGTTCCTCACTAGGAGTAGGAGGCTTCACCAGATGTGGTCATGGCTATGTTGCAAGTCTTCCATATTGATGCTTATGCTTTGTTAGATCTAGGAGATACCTTGTCTTTCGTGACCCCTTACATTTCTAGTAGTTTTGGAGTTAGTCCGAAAATTCTGTCAGAGCCATTCTCCGTATCTTCTCCAGTCTGTGAATTGGTTGTAGCTACGTGGGTATTTAGAGGTTGCCCCATTACGGTGTTGCATAAGGTTACCTCCGTGGACTTAGTAGAATTGTCCATGACTAATTTTGAAATCACTTTGGGCATGGATTGGTTGTTTGCATGTTATGCTCTAATTATTGTAGAACCCGTGCAGTGGAATTTCGATTTTTCGGTGATTCAGTTTTGGAATGGAAGGGTAATTTAGTGTTACCAGTTGGTCGGTTTATTTCATATTTGAAGGCTAGGAAAATGATCTCTAAGGGTTTCATGTACCACCTAGTTAGGGTTAAGGATGTAGGGTCCGAGACCCCGACTATTCAGTCAGTTCTAGTGGTGTGCGAGTATCCGGAGGTTTTCCCCGATGAATTACCAGGTCTTCCTCCGGAAAGTGAAATTGATTTCAGAATTGAGCTATTGCCCAGTATGCAGCCTATCTCTATTCCTCCTTACAGGATGGCCCCAACTGAGTTAAGAGAGTTAAAGGAACAGTTGAAGGACATGTTGGATAAGGGTTTCATTAGACCGAGCAAGTCTCCATGGGGCGCAATAGTTCTATTTATTCGGAAGAAGGATGGATCCCTTCGAATGTGTATTGATTATCGACAACTTAATAATGTCATCGTCAAGAACAGGTATCCCTTTCCCAGGATTGATAATTTAGTTGACCAGCTCCAAGGTGCCAGGTGTTTCTCGAAGATAGATCTTAGGTCTGGGTATCACCAGCTTAGAGTCCGGGAGAGTTATATCCCAAAGACAGCCTTCAGGACCCGGTATGACCATTATGAGTTTGTATTTATGTCATTTGAATTAACCAATGCTCCTGCAGATTTTATGGATCTGATGAACAGGGCATTAAAGGCATACCTGGATATGTTCGTGATTTTGTTCATTGATGACATCCTTATATACTCCCGGAGCGAGGAGAAACATGCCGCTCATTTGAGAATAGTATTTCAGACCCTCAAGGAACGTCAGTTGTATGAAAAGTTTAGCAAGTGTGAATTTTGGTCGGACTCGGTGGCATTTCTGGGCCATGTGGTGTCGAGTGAGGGCATAAGGGTGGATTCTCAGAAAATTGAAGCGGTGAAGAATTGGCCTAGACCGGTGAATCCTTCAGAAATTCGGAGTTTCTTGGGCCTAGCAGGCTACTACCGAAGGTATGTTGAGGGTTTTTCATCTATTGCGGCACCTTTGACCAAGTTGACTCAGAAAAAGATAAAGTTCCAATGGTTAGAGGATTGTGTGAAAAGCTTCTAGGAATTGAAGACCCGACTCACTTCAGTGTTGACTTTACCCGAGGGTACTTATAGCTTTGTTGTATATTGTGA
>JACEIK010015265.1:0-10191 GCA_018107945.1 Datura stramonium | reverse complement strand
TATAATTTTGTCTTAGATTAGTATAAATTAGGAAACTAAACTCTCAAAATCCTATTTAAATTGTTGTCTGCATTTTTAAAGTTATAGTTCATTAACACTTTAGTTGATTATTACCTTGGTTCAGTCCCTGTGGGATCGATACTTGGCTTACTTTAGCCATTTTACTACTTGTTCGACCATGTGCACTTGCGTGTAGTTTCTAAACAACACCGAACAGACATAGCGTGGAGAAATGATTTAGGCGACAAACACATTGCGGGAGTAAAAATCAAGGCCGGAGGTGCTAAGGTACAATGTCTTCTCAGCAAGACAAATAAAAAGGTGCTTCATCCTCCATCGGAGGCCGAAAGAGGATCAGACTTGGCATATCTGTGCCAACGGCCCCACCAATTCCTAAGGGCTAGAGAAGGAAGTATTTTACCTATGGGTAGTTGACGAAGGAAAGAAATGGTATGCAAAGCATAAGAAGTCTAAGTACTTCCCTGAGGAGCGGATCGACCGGGAAAGTCTGGCACAAGAGTTTCCCCACATAGTGCAAAGAATACACTCCTTGGGCATGGACTTTATTTTCAATGAGCCCTAGAGTGCAACCTGTATATGGTGAGGGATTTTACATGGTCTGGTACCCCACACCTCACAGCCACCCTCTCAAACTTTGGGGTTGATAATACTCAAACTCACACTTCCTAGAAAAGTTTGAAGTGGACGTTGTCAATAAAGAACCCAACTAAGAGGTTGGGGTCTAACCCACAGGGAATATGAAAGATCTAGACTAATGCCGGTAAGTGAACTTGTTGGTGAGTTATGTCCAATTTTAGGGGTTTAAAAGAAAACAATGATAAAGAAAAAATTGTGATTTAAATCAATATTTGAAAACAACTAGGGTAAGTGTTCCCCATGGGTTCATAACTACTTCGGGTATACACACGTGATCAATCCCAATGCTTACTTGTAGAACTGATAACTAGGGTTCATCCATACGACTGGTTCGTCCCTATTGGATGATTATACTCAATCACCAGGTCAGGTCTCATGAGCGATTTCAAACTAACCCTTATCAATATGTTCCAAACATAACTCTCCTGCGTCCATAACTCAAGTTAATACAATGGTCGTAAAGATCAAGGCTTTGTTGTAATTATATTTTCCTAATCTATACCTCTCTAGGCTCAAACAAGTAAAGAATTTGGGCAATTCCTAACATTGTACATCATTAAAAAATGTTTAAATATGAAGAGAATACAATACAAGCTTTTCGCATTAGTTTTGTATCACTTTTGTGCAACTCTAGATTGTTAATCCGCCATGGTTCTCAAAACCCCTAATTGTGGAGGTTTTAGCCTCTCATGGTTGTAAGATTTCGATTTGCATTCTTAGACAAACACATAATTAAATACTTACAACAACGATTGGAAGAAAATCAAATTTGATTATTCAAGAACACCCTCAAGAACAATGTGAGAAATTTTGATCCCAAGAATTGCTCCTCAAAACTCAAAAAAAATTCACAAAAGTAACTATTCACATGTCTAGTAACTCAGTTCTGTCCTCCTCTAACTAAAATAAAACATAAAGGATATTTATACAGACATTAGAAACCTTTCCTAAGCTAACATGGAGTTTTCCATATTTGGTGTCGACTGTGCCACGATTTGTCCTACGACCAGTAGTAGGATTGTACGGGTCGTACCTGCTATCCGTAAGTTCTTGGCTGCTATAGACCTAGCTAAGTGTTGGTGTCCTGGTATGACTCGTACCTTCATCCTACGAATCGTACATTACTTCCGTGGTTTGGCTCTAAGAACTTTAACATCTTCTAGAATTCTTCATGAGTGTTGTGGTACGGCTCGTACCTTCATGCCACGACTCGTTCTATCTATAGTGTCTGAAGTTCTGCCAAGTACTGAAAATCCTCTGAAGTTCACCATGGCTCCTGGTATGATTTGTACATTGATGCCACGGTTCGTGAGTCCATCCATACTAGGAGTTTGCCTTTGTGCAATTTCTTCTGAATATTTGCACGACTCTAGTTATGGCTCGTACCATTGTGGTACAGCTCGTACTGAGAGTCGTAGGTTGCCTTCTTCCCAATTCAGTCTTCTGACTTTCATCACGGCTCTCAATATGACTCGTACAATCAAGGTACGACCCATACTGAGACTGGTACTTTGGATAATTTTCTACATTTTGAGGCTTCTTTTTCACATCTTTGCTCCAACACTTATTTTCCCTGAAATCAAAGTAAAAGTGTCTTATATCCATATAAACATACCTAATTCCATGTTATTTTCTCAGTTTTAAGTGTCGAAAGTGTTGTAAACTCACAACACATTAACACATCAACTTAAGACTTCTGCATTTTCTCAGGCAAAGAAAAAGAAAAACTAAACACGACGCTTAACTAGAAAATAAACCTAGGAAACTACAACCAATATCAAACAAAATTTGCACTATGAATCCAAAAACTTTTTACCCTTTTCCTGTGAACCAAATTAGCACATGCACTACAAGCAACAACTACAAAACACGAGAAACAGGGATCAAGATATGTCATCTAGCTATTAACAGGTAGTCAAGCCATCACCAATGCTTTTCACACAGACCACTTGTAAAGTTTAAACACGAACAATGTACCCTCACAGCAAAGGAAGTCCCCCACTCATAGATATAGAAAAATATATGGCATGAGACTGAACAAGCGAAACTATCACTCTCACAAAGAAGTTTCAAATACTTCATATCGGATACCATAAGATTTCCCTTATTTTCTCTACTTCGGTCTGTTAGATGGTTAGGTTAGGATCACTATAGGACTTGTTTTGTCTTGTAATGTAGGCTTTCGGGTTGGGTAAGGTAGATATGGAAAGTTTTGAGTGACTAAAACCCCTCCTTGGCACTACATACATGTGACTCTATTCTTCACTTTTTCACCCTTTTTACTTTTTGTTCTTGCTTTTTCCTCCCTTTTCACCCTATTTAGGCACTTGTATGAGTGTGGTGTGTTTTTAAACTTTTTCATGCATTATTCTTCTTTTGTATTTTCTTCTTCAGTTTTTCTTTTCTTTTGTCACACCACACCTCATTTTTTACTTTTTTTCTCTTTTCTCTCCCTTTTTCACCTTTCCAATCTTTATGTACCCCTACTCTAGCCACCCTCAACTTAGGAATTTTGCCTATGTTGAGGTTCACAATATCCAAGGAGGGACCAAGATCAAAACAACTTCATTATAAAAACAGGTACGGTTAACTGGTTGATCAAAGAAAAATGGTCTAGTTAAGGCTCAAAATTTTGGATCAAGGCAATCATATGATTACGGTAGGGTTATTTAGGATAAAAATGGGATCAACAAAAAGGGCCTATGATCTTGTCCTAACCAACCATCCTAAAACCTCTGCAAAGACCAACGGGGCAAGTTCTAGATCCTCTACACAGTATTGAACTAGGTATCAGACCTCACTCACTCATGCTACATGATTTATATTCACTCTACCTGTCTGGTTTATTCATGTCTTAACAAAAACTACTCATGCTAATATACTAAATGACATAAAAAGATCCACAGAAATCATGCATGCAATCACAAGTACAAAGCTAATTCATCAAAAAAATTTAACAGGGTCAATTTTTTTACAAATCCAAAGCTAATGCAATTTATTGGCTAAGTACTCCTAAGCTACTTTATAATTAAACAAAAATCACACAAAAATAAAATCCTAACATACAGGTTCTACTATATAGCATTCCCAATGGAAAAGAAACATGGCAAGAAAAACCCTCTGACGAATCAAAATCCCCAAAAAATACAAGTACACCCCCTCGCTTTTTTAAAAAGCATGCTTCATCTATGAAGCATAGAATGTAAGCATAGAGGGAAGGAAACATACCTGCGGCGCTCTAAGAAATCCTGTCATCCTGCAGAGGAGGTGCCTCCGCTGTAATTGTGGCGCTAGTGGTGGCCGACGCACTCACTGGTGGGTCAACAAGGGGAATGGCTACACCTTCAGTAGTCTCGGCCATCTCTATGGCGTCTAGAATGGTTGGGGCTGAATGTGGATAGCTCGAAGGGTCCCTTCCACTGGCAAGCTCAGTCTGAGCCATGGTGGAGCTACCTGCTCCTCTAGATCATTCCTTTAGCTCCGACAGGTGTGCGTCATGAGTCTGTAGGCTCTCTACTTGTGCCCACTTGCGTTCTCTTCTCTCTCTCTTCTTTCTCTTTCTTGAGGTTGCATATCCAACATCCTCGAAGACCCTCTTCTTCTCTTTCTCTTTTCCTGATGTTGTGGGCTCCCAGTAGGCCACTAGATCAAGCTCCTCATCTATGTATTCATCAAGGTCTGGAAGAGTGGAGGCTGCTATGACTGTCGGCTTCCATGATGACAACTCGATCTTTTAGCTCCGAAGATCCCCCAACTCCTCACGGAGGCTGCCTATGTCTGTCTGCTCAGCCATGCGCATATTGAATCAACTCTTAAACCCATAAAGTTGGGCATGCAAGGCTTGTGTAGTTGTCTCGATCTTGGTTTTCACCTAGGTCTTGACATTTTCCATCATTTCTTGTGTCTTTATTTCAGCCATGGTCAATCTTTTATCCAACTTCTGGAGAAAATCCTGGGGCACTAGGACGTATCCAGCTGGTGTCTGACTCGGGAGGCTAGTATATGGTGCAGAAAAAGTGTTGGGAGCTGCATCTGAATAACCGGCATCTGTAGCCGGTGTCTCGCCCTGCTCCTATAAGGTGGGGGCATTCACCTGTGCGCCCCTAATAGGTTGAGTTAGAAGAATGGCGATGGAAAGTCGGGCCTGACTTACTGGGTTCATTTCATCCCGGATTAGGCCAATATCAGCTTTTCGCTATCCTCCAATCAAGCACTCCTCACCCCGATGCACCGTGACACCTACCTCTGTGTATAATATAAAGACGAGGCTGTGGAATGGGATAGTAGTGCTCAATCCCATGGCCCGATCTCGCATCTCCTCTGCGATGACCCTTGGAATGTTGATGGGGTATCTGGATATGATACATGCCACCAGATCTGCTCTATCTGCGTTGAGGGTATTGTCATTGACCGTCAGTGCCAACTGGTGGCGCACTAACGTCCAGCAAGCTTTTGCTATAAAGTAGAGAAAATTCTTTGTAACCTGCTTCCTGCTAGTGACCCACTCTTCTTTCTCTATCTTTAGCAATAATGTCGGAAAACCATTGTATCTGCCTCCTCCTCTCCCAATACCCAGTTGCTTGATTTATTTTAGTGCCTCCACTCGATACTCATATAATGGCATAGCATGTGGAGGTATGAACTGGGGCCCATATAGTATCCAAGCAACGGTGTGCTCAAATATGTAGACCTCTTGGCCTCTGAAAAAAACACTCTCCAATTTGGGTTGATCTTTCAACTTTTGCCCCTCTTTGGCCTTCTGCTCCATAGTTTCCAAATAGTTGGCGTAGAACTCCCAAACAATTTCTGGAGTGTACTGGTTCAGAGCCCTAGACATCCACTCGAAGCCATTGAAACTGAATATCCGCTTCATCTCCTCCACCTCGTTCAATGAATTTGTGAGGATCCGCGGCTCTTCTTGAATGCTCCACCTGGATTTGGTTTTGGCGGTGAGACCAATGCCGTGCTCATATATATCCTAAGCTCTAGGCACTCTCCACCGAATAGTGCATTTCTCCCTAGGCGGAGTATGCTCCTGCTCAGCTTTTGGTGCCTCCTCTGAACCAGCACCGCTACTTACCTCTCTGGATTGGGTCTCCTCAGACCTCTCTTCTGTATTAGAGTTGCTTCTCGACTCCTAAGCTCTTCCTCAGCTCCCTCCTCGGACTGGGGAGCTCCGGTAGATGTGGCAGTAGCTACCACGACTTGGGCTTTGGCCTTCCCCCTAGTGGTTTGGGTCCCATCAGTGTTCGATATATCGACCCTATACTCTTCTACTGAACCACTAGGGGAGCTTCCTGCTTGATCAGATTCAGAAGTTTCATCAAGTAGTGTCCTCCATGCAGTTGCCTTTGATACTTTGCGCTTTAGTGTCATTGTACCTGTAGAGAAAGAGGGTTAGAATTCCATAACTGAGAAAAAGAAATCAAGAAGTCCTCTGAAGTTATCACGGGTCAACAACACGGGTCGTACCTTGGAGGTACGATTCGTATGGAGACCCGTAATGTTCTCAGGTCAATGCTACGCCTTTGACGTACGACTCATACCATGAAGGTATGGTCCATACCACGAGTCACATGAGGATACCCCTATTCACCAATTTTTCTGTATTTTTCCCCGACTCATGGTACAACCGTAGATCGATTTTGCAAGTCATTGGAAGGATCGTATTGTCGCTTGTGGACTTGACCCTTTCCAGATGTTTTGGTACGACTGCCAGGTACGACTCGTAGTAGTAAACCACGAGTTGTAGTAGGATTTGTACCTTTTGTATTTTTTAAATTTGGCTTGGGACAGTTCCAATGAGCCACCCAACGAGTCGTAGTATGTAACCACGAGTCGTAGTATGTAACCACGAGTCGTAAGAAGGCTTGTGAAGCCTGTCCCTGCCTCGATTTTGGTTCAGTTTACAGGGATTTCTATTTTACATTTTGGGTAATTAGAATTCCCCAAGTCTAGGCATGCATTTTAACCCATTTTACAACTACTCATCCCTATCTTTTTTAATCAATACTCGTAACTCAGTTTGTTAGTGGTTCAATGCACAATTTCATCAAATTCGAGTTCATTACCAGTCACACATGGCTTAATCACACCCCTGGTCATTGTCCTTTTCAAAATTTTCAAGCAATAACGAGGAATCGCAGGGTGTTTAGCACAGTTACATTAAGCATACAAGTTTTAGAAAATTCAAAGCAATATACTTACTTGATAACTGCTTACTTCGACTGGTAGTCAGAAATTAGGGTTGGAAGAAATTGATTGAGCAAGAAATTGCTCGATTGATCTTTGATTTTGAGTTACGAGTGTGAGGGAATTGTGAGTCTTGGTCATGACTTCAATTTTGAGTGTGTGGGAGAAGGGTATGATTTGTTTTGAGTTTAAATAGGTTATAGGATAGATTTGAAAAATCTGGGCCGAGTTAAGTATTCTTAAAAATTTTGACCTGTCACGACTCGTACCACGAGTCGTAGGAAGGCCCTGTGACTCATCCCTTGGACCCATAACAGAGAGATTGAGAAACTTACCTGTGGACCTACGAGCGCATCCCATGACTCGTACAACTGGGGTATGATTCATCCAATGACTCATAGGTCTTTTCTATTCATTGTAGTCCATGCCTTGTATAGTTCATAGGCACAGTAAGTACTAAGATCCGTACAATTAAGTTACGAGTCATAGGACTAACCATACCCTAAACTCATTCACTGAAGTACATCTCTGATTCTCACCATGACTCGTATAGCCCTCTCATGGGTCATAATGAGAACCGTAGCACCTGCCTCTTCAGCAATTTTTCTGCCACTTGTTTTTGTTTTCCCTGCACAAGAAACACATATTAGTTAAGTCACTTGGGTTGCCTCCCAAGAAGCGCTTGATTTAACATCGCGGCACGATGCAGGTGGCTCGGTTACTCAAATTTACCAAGCCACCACTTGGGTTGCCTCCCAAGAAATGCTTGATTTAACATCACGACACGATGCAAGTCTCTTGACTACTCAGACTTCTTCAAGGAATTCGGATTCATCTTCTATTGACGAGACCACTCTATACTCCTTCGGTTGCTTCATTAACTGGTAGACGTTGAAGGTGACCTCTTCTTTATTTAGTCTGAACTTTAACTGGCCAGCCTCTATATCTACTAAGTCCCTCCCAATAGAAAGGAATGGTCGCCCTAAAATGATTGGGATCTCATAATCAACCTCGCAATCAAATATCATGAAGTCTGCTGGGAATATAAATCTGTCAACTTTGACAAGCACATCGAACAGGATCCCCACAGGCTTCTTCGTAGTCCTGTCGGCCATCAACAGCCGCATGGCAGTCGGCGTGGGGGATCCCAAGCCCAACTGCTTAAACATAGCAGTGGCATCATATTTATGCTTGCTACCAAATCAGAGAGTGCCCTTGCGAACTCAACATCCCCAATTGTGCATAGAATAGTAAAAACACCTGGATCTTTCTTTTTCTAGGACAGGACACGCGAAGCTATGGAACTAATGGTGTACATTATCAACAGGATTATAGCTCATGGACCTCTTCTTCGTCACGAGGTCATTCATAAACTTAGCATATCCTGACATTTGTTCCAATTCCTCGACTAATGGTATGTTTACAGATAACTGTTGAGCTTTGACAAGAATTTCTAAAACTTACCATTCTCCGCCTTCTTCTTCATTCTTTGGGGTAACGGTGGCGGTGGTCGCGGAATAGCCTTGTAAATTTGTGTTGCTCCTTGTTCAACTTCAGGCCTTTTTTCACCAATTGGGGCCTCAGAAAACTTAGCATCCTCATTATGTTCCTTCTCAGCTACATCGTCCTCATCTTCAATCACGCTCTCAATAACACCCCAGATAATTTGAACGATAAATCCACACCTTTGAGGTAGGACTAAGAATACCTAATAGGTTAAGAAAAAAAGTGTTATGAGGTATTTTATTCACTTTATGGTCGTATTTATGATTGACGTCGCTCAAATTGTAGAACGAAATTCGGCAAAAGTTATCGCAAAATTTCCTTCTTGAGATTCTTTGATATTTAGGTCAAATGTCTCAAAACTTTTTTCCCAATCTATAAGGATTTGGGGGGGTGCGACCTATCAAACTAAATGTCTATGAATCTAGTTTCCATCATATCAAACCATTCACCAATCCAAATTTGGAGTATAGAGATATTCTTGTTTTAGCGAGACTGCGCAAGCAGGCACGTCACAAAAGGGTTGAGGCGCTGGAGGAATATTTAAGTCCCTTTGGTCGGTTGTCCTTCATCCAAATTCATTTCCAGAAAGTTTCTTCATGATAAACCTCTCTATAACTCTTCCTTAAGTGTTCTAAGTGTTCCTAAGGTAGGAATCCATGGTTTAACATAATTTTGATGTCGGGAAGTCGGGAGCTTGGTGTAGTCCGTTGTTTGGTGTCTTTTTTGGGCTGTTGGTGGTTGTTTCGTGGTGAAGCTGTTGGTAAGACTTCTTTATTTTGTTCTCCTTAGATTTTAAGGTTGGTTATAGGTGTGTTAACATCGGCAGGTTGTTTTCTCAGAGTTTCTACCGTCAAATTCCTATGAATTTTGTCGGGTAAGCTTTATTTATCTTGTTTTGTTGTTGAGTGGTGTTGGCTGCGTTTTGGCAGAATTTTGGACTGCCTTTAGGCAGTAGGTTTGTGGTTTTGAAGACTCACGTTCGTCTAGGCTTGAAGCTAAGGTATGTTAGGCTTGTCCCTCCCTTTGTTGGCATGAATTCCATAGTCGTTGTCGTCGGTATTGACGTGTGTGTTGGCTGTTTTGTGATGCTTTGTGTTATATTATTAATTGACTCTTGTGCTACTATTTATATGGTGATAAAGGTGTGTATAAGGTTCTGGTTTGGTTGGTGGCTTGGGCTTGAGTGCGTAGAGTTGTAGTCATGGCAAATTGTTAGGCTCATGTCGAGAGGCCGTGTGTGAGGCGTGTGATTCTTGCAGCAAGTTTTGGGTTGTTAGTGTGAATAAGATTAGGTGATGATATCAAAACCTGAATGAGGGATTAGAGTGCTTAAGGTTGACGGTTGTGACGATCTTTTATTATATTTGAAACGGCGAACGCGTCGACCGTGGCGATGGCACATGACGGTCGTGGTGACTCTTGGGATGATTTAGCCGTATTTCTTGATGTTAGTGGTAAGTAAAGTGGCTTCTGGGATATTTGTAAAGCTTGAGGATATACTAGTTAGGATGGTAATCCTTAGCTTAGTTAGTGGCTCGTCGGTGGATGGCTAGATGTGAAAGAATAGTATTGTGTTGTAATAGTCGGTTTGTGGGGTTTGAGAGTCGATTGTGGGTTGTTTGAGCATGTATTATTATTGTTGTTTATTGTGTGTGTGTCACGCCCCGCCTTGGGGGGTTATGACTGGCACCTGGTGCCCTAGTAGGACCTAGACTGCTAACTGGTGAGCCTAGGCGCATCTGGTGCCTGGCTAGCTCTATCTCAGATTTCTGGAAACAACGGGCTATATAACGGCTGTAAATATAGCCTCCGGCTGACTGGGCCTATAGCCACCTG
>JACEIK010015264.1:6899-20082 GCA_018107945.1 Datura stramonium | reverse complement strand
AAGTTAAAACTGATAACCTTATCATTGGGTCAAACCTGCTGAAAACATAACATCATAACTGATAAACATGGATTACTGAGATCATGAGGAAAAATGGGAGACTCATCATATAACCGACACAATCATGATAGAGCTTACGTGATCCCAAATATTACTCTCTAGTGGGTAGAGCCATCCAAAGCCTTGCCAGAGCTAAGGGCGCTACCATGATATCGATATTAAGCTGAATGCCAATCCGGGGAAGGGGAAGCTCACAAAGGAGGTCTCAAGGTAAAATGTAAAATCCTATGTTGGCACATAATTCTGAGACCCGAGGTTTTCATGAACCCCTAGCCTACTCAGTGCAAGACACTTCTCCCAAACACATGCAAGGTGCTCTCCATCATTTTTCAACGAAGCTGAAACCATTATTTTTCAACGAAGCTAATAATGTAATTAAATGCATAGTTTGAAATCTGAATACGGGGAGCCCTGGGTCTAAACATACAATAAGCTGAATATGGGAGTATAGACTCCAAAAGCATATGGTAAGCTGATCTATAGAACTGAACTGAATCATGATAACATGCTAAATCTGAGTAGGATTATCCAAAATCTGAAGATCATGCATACTTGAAACAAACTTCACTAGTCAAAATCATATATTCATATATGGGTAATTTGTAAACATACATACATTCTAGATACTTCATCATACTTGAAATCATCAATCATAGACTAACTTTTTCATTAACTTTCATAGTTGGGCTAATCTCTTCTAAAATTAAAAAACATGATTTTGTAATTAATTATTACATAAAATCTGTCCATTAATCTTGAAACTTGCCTTGAAACATGAAAGGAATTGACCCATAAATAAATTATAGAGAATCTCATAAACTTGGGTTAAAACCCCATAGAATCATACACTTGAATTAACACTTGAATTCATGAACTTAAGGAGAAATTTTGGCATGAGAGTGAAAGGAAACTCTCATTCATGGCCCTACATACCTGGGTAAATTGATTCATAACTTGACTATGAAATCCCAAGAGAATTTGAGGAGAATTTGAGGATTCTAGGCTTGATCTTCAACAGAAAACCTCTAAACTTGCATGCATGGAAGGTTCAATGAATTAGAATAGGTTAAACTCCCTTAATACACTTCTTTCAGGGCTTAAAACAACATAGTTTAGGGCTTAGGAGCTTAGGATTTATGAAAATACCCATCATGAATTCGCAGAAAAACTGATCTGTCAGCTGTCACAAATCGTACCACGAGCCATACAATCCTCCTAAAACTTTTGGTATTATCCTGTACTGACTAAGTCCAAAACCTCCATTCCTCTGAATGTTTCCATGAATCTTACTATGATCCATAACACCATCCTACGGGTCGTACCTTGACCCATACAATCAATCACTAGATAACTCCAAAGACTTGCTATGACTCCTGATCACGAGTTGTACCCATATACTACGACTTGCAGTGAGGACTTGTGGTCTAGGGGAAAAAATCCCAGATCTGATCCATGGGTCTTCCCACAACCTTTACTACCAATCTACCACTCAAAGGTTGAGTCGTACTGAGGCCAATTTTCCAAATTTTCCTGCTAAACACATACCAAATCACGAGTCTTGTCCTAAGAACCTTCGAGGTATTACAATATCTCCTCCTTGGAAGAATTCGTCCTCGAATATGGGGTAAACATACTGAAAAGCTGGGGAAAGGAACTGAAATCTCAAATACTGAACATCTGAGCATAAAACTAACAGAGTGACTGACTCTGAACTGATATACATGACTGAACTGAATTAATAAATCACATACATGTACTAGCATGAAAGGAACGTAGAGACATGAACTAAATATGAAACTAAATAGAGTACTAAATATGATACGTTACCTCATGTTGGAATTGAGTCGGTAGGGAAAAGGTGCGGGTATCTAGCCATCATATCTTCTTGGACATCCCATGTAGCTCCCTCAACCAGCTGATTTCTCTACTAAACCTTTACTGAAGCTACTTCTTTTTTCCTCAAATTTCGAACTTGACGATCAAGGATCTCAACTGGTACCTCCTCATAGCTAAGGCTATCCTTCACACCTATGCTCTCCACCGGGACAACCATAGTCGGGTCACCAATACACTTCTTTAATAATGATAATGGAAAACTGGATGTACCGAAGCCAACTACGCTGGTAGCTCCAACTCATGACCACCTTATTAACACATTTCACTATTCTGTATGGGCCAACATATCAGGACTAAGCTTCCCTTTCTTTCCGAACCTCATCACTCCCTTCATAGGAGACCTTCAAAAACACCCAATCATCAACTTCAAACTCCAGTTCTCTCCTCCTTACATCAACATAGGACTTTTGACGACTCTGAGCTATTCTTATCCTTTCCTTTATAAGTTAAACTTTTTCCAATAGCCTCATGAATTGAACCGGGCTCTATCAATGTAGATTCACCTACCTCAAACCAACAAATAGGCGATCTATATCTCCACCCATAAAGAGCCTCAAACAGAGTCATCTAGATGCTAGAGTTGTAACTATTGTTATATGCAAACTCAATAAGAGGTAAATGATCATTCCAACTACCTATAAAGTCAGTCATACATGATTTTAACATATCCTAGAGAGTCTAAATGATACTCTCGGCCTGACCATCTATCTGTGGTGAAAAGTTGTGCTAAGCATGGCCTGAGTACCTAGCCTTTATGGAATGATCTCTAAAACTGCGAGGTGAACTGAGTACCTCTAACTGAAATGATGGACAAGGGAACTCCATGCAACCTAACTAACTCCCGAATGTACAATTTAGCATAATCCTCCGCTGAGTCGGTAGTTTTGACTGGTAGAAAATGGCTTCTTTAGCCAACCTATCTAGAACCACCCAAACAAAGTCATACTGTCGACATGTGCGAGGTAGCCCTGTGATGAACTCCATATTGATTTCCTCCCACTTCCATGTAGGGATATTGATTTCTTGTAGCACATCTCCTGGTCTTAGATGCTCCACTTTAACTTGCTGACAATTTGAACACTTAGCCGCAAAATCCGCTATGTCCTTCTTCATTCCATTCCACTAATAGACTTCCCATAGATCTCGGTACATCTTGGTGGCACCTAGAGAGATAGAATAACGTGAACCATGAGCCTCATGAAACATCCTCTCTCTAAAATTATCGATGTCCAGAGCACATAAACGACCCTGATATCGAAGTACACCATGGCCCCCTTGGGAGAAGACCTCTACCTTTAAATTCTAAACTTCTTCCTTCGACATTACCAAAAAACTAGAACTCTACCGTATGGGTTTTGTAATTTATTGAGGCCCTACATACCTGGAGAAACTAGAACTCTCATTCATGGCCCTACATACCCGGGCAAACTGATTCTTAACTTGACTTTGGAAGCCCAAGAGATTTGGAGGATAATTGGAGGATTCTAGGATTGATCTTTAATGGAAAACTTCTAAACATGCATTCATGGAAGGTTCAATGAATTAGAATAGGTTAAAGCCCCTTAATACACTTCTTTTTGGGCTTAAACCGACGTAGTTTAGGGTTTACAAGCTTAGGATTTACGAAAATACCCTTAATGAATTCGCAGGAAAACTGATTTGTCAGCTGTCATGAATCGTACCATGAGTCGTACAATCCTCCTAAGACTCATGGTATCCTCTCGTACTGTCCAAGTCCAAAACCTACAATCCTATTTATATTTCCATGAATCTTACTACGATCCATAAAACCATACAAGGAGTCGTACCTTCACCTGTACAATCAATCATTGGATAATTCAAAAGACTTGCTACAACTCCTGAGCATGGATTGCACACACATACTATGAATCATAGTGGGGACTCGTAGCCTAGGGAACAAAATCTCTGACCTGATTCATAGGTATTTCCACGACCTATACTACCAACCTACGACTCGTACTAAGCCCAATTTTCTAACTTTTCCTGCTCTACACGTACCAAATCTTGTGACTAGTCTTAGGAACCTTCGAGGTATTACATAGGTTATGTTAACTTACTGATATTGCATGCTAATCACCAAAATAGATCATTAGTATAATAAGCCTGTGTTGTTATGAAATCATGGGGAACACAATCCTAATTAGTTCATTCACTGAATACAATAAATTTTAGCCAAGAATCTACTCATTACTACATATTATTGTTACATTATTTCTTGTTACAAATCTCCCCCAAAGGAAATAAGAAAACTACTAATAATAGTAAACGTGCTAATTAAGGTCCTAGTTATATTCCCTGTGGGATTCGACCCCAACCCTAGTTGGGTTCTATATTTTGACATCAACCAATTTATATCTCATCTAGAGGTGTAATTTGGGCGACATCAATCCTCAGATTTCTCAAAGTCTACTAGTGAGGAGTTGTGCTTGGCTTGCCTTTTGAGTGTATGCACCTGCATTTCAAAGGTCTTAAGTTGCTGCCAGCCCCTATTGTTCCACTTAGTTCTCCATAAAATCTATCCTATAAAACTAAAACAACAAAGGATGTGAAATGAAAATGAATTTAAAGACACATAGATTGCCTCCCAAGAAGCGCTTAATTTAACGTAGCTGCACGATGATTTCTCCTCACAACTACATCATTCGTTTGGAGGTTTGTCCTCCTCCTCAAGATCAACTCCATTCTCATCTTTGTCATTCATCATCACTATCAACCTACATTCATTAGGTGATTCCGTTGGTTGATGATTCACCCAAGCGCACGCAAGCGCACGTGGTCGTCAAGTAATATAGGATTGTTAAGTCTAGATATCATACCCATAGAGACTTATCACATTAATTATTATAAGGTTTTCACTTTGATTTGACTAATCTACAAAACAGTTAAAATGAACATTGGTTTGGAAAATTAATGTACTCAAGCTTATAAGGTTAACTAAAAAACAATTGTAACCTTGATTGTATTTCGATGATGGTGGAAGACTAGGACAATGACACTTGATTGGTTTCAAGTTGAGTTTTCAGGATGTAATTAAACTTGTATGATTCTTCCTATGGTTGTTAGCAACAAGTTACTATCACATTCCTTGCCACTGTTCCTAGAATACAAGAACTATTTCTTGAACCCTAATTCCTATATCCATATTATCGCAGGAGAACAATAAACGACAATTATGCCTACTTGTATTTCAACTAAACGGGGTTAAAGGGTGTATCCCTATTCTCAACAATAACCTCTATACTATCACCAATGGGTTCAAGGATCTTTTAATTCCTATTAAATTTATTCTTAACCCTTTCTATTCCCTTTCACAAGTTCAATCGAAAGACAACAGATTACTTACAAGGTGATCAATCTCATAAATAATAAATCAACACACATAAATACAAACAACCATAAATGAATAATCAAAAACAAATTTAATTAGTCTTTCAAAGAATCAACCATTCACCATGGACAAATGTCACGACCTGAACATAGGCCCGTATCGAGACACGGGACAAGGAGCCCCAGGAGACTCCAAGTCGACGCATGGCGTGAACAGACATCTAACTTAATCAATAAAAGTGGAAGACTAAACATAATGAACATAACGGAAGTCTAATCTTAACATAACATCATAACCGGAATTCACATAATACATGAAAAGCTTATTACTACGTATAGTCCGAAAGCCTCTAACATATCTGATGGATTGATGGAAAAACACCTCAACAAACTTGACAAGTCTGAAAACTGAAATTTGCAAAATATAACCGATAATGAATGGTCCTCGAGAGATGAGGACTCACCACTTAATTTGAATGCTAACTTCGAAAACTGGCTAGTGACGGGGTTAAGTCTGAAGATCGGAGCCTGTATTAAAAAATGATACATCATACAGTATGTGGTTAGTATGTGAAATGCACCAAATATGCAAGGTAAGTAAAATCATTTAAAACATGTGTATTATAAAACATAATCAAGATAAAAATCTAAGAGTAGGGCTTGCATGCTATTTTATAAAATCATGATCTGAACATCATAACTGAATCGAATGACCCAAAGCTGAAATCTGATAATCATAAGTAAAACTGAACATTAGGTAAACCTGCTTTAGAACATATATACATATATATATATATAATAGGAATGATACACATGCATAACCAAAATCATGAGGAACAATGGGAGACTCGTCATGTAATCGACATTACCACGATAGAGCTTACATGGTCCCGACTATCACATTCAAGTGGGAAGATCCATCTAAAGCCTTTCCAGGGCTAAAGACGCTACCATGATATCGATACCAGGATGAAGTTCCCTTGGGGAAGGGGAAAGCTCACAAAGGAGGTCCCAAACATTCTGATCATACCTGGTGCGTAGTTCTGAGGAAGAGGGTTGACTGACCCTTAGCCTACTCGGTGCTACACACTACTCCCAAAAGCATGCATATGCTCTCGATCGTTTTTCAATGAAGCTGACCATCGTCTAGTGACGAAGCTGAATAATCATGTACATATAAAATATGAAATCATACATGAGGAGCCTTCTCTCAAACCATACCACAAGCTGAACATAATTGGAAGTCTTGACTCTAAAACCATGTGGTAAACTATTTGACTTGAAATCATAAATCATACTTGAACATATGGGCTTACCCAATACTTATATATGCTTGAAGATACTTGATTCACTTGGAAACATGATCATAGACATGGTTAACTTGAAAACATGCTTTTCATCATACATATCTCATCATACTTGAACAAAAATCATAAATTTCAGCTTTCATAAACATCTCATCAATGTTAATTATAATTTATAAAACTTGAAAATATGATTTATAATTGAAAACATTGTAAAACTTATCCATGAATCATAATTCAACAATAGAAACATACTTAGATCACACCCATGTAGAAACTTAGGAAATTCATGCATTGGGTTAAAACCCCATAGGATCAACATATAGATTTTCATGAATTAGAGAGGATTGGACATCAGTGTGAACAAATTCACATAGTCATAACCTTACATACCTGAGAGAATCTAATTCTATAGCTTCTCTGATTGCCCAATGAAGAATTGAAGAAAAACATGAAGGAATTGTGCTTAATCACCTCTCTGGACTTCTAAGTTTGCATGCACGAATAGGAATAGCTTAAAGTGAACTTACCCCTCTTAAAACTCACTATTCATAGCTCAAAACAATGTAGTTTAGGACTTAGGATCATAGGAATTACGTAAAATCCCTTACTAAATTTGAAGAGAAAAACTAACTACCAGTCCCAATGAGAGACTGGGCGAGTCTTTACCACTGGGTATGAGTCGTCATCTCTTGTCGTTAAGTGCACTTCCAATTTTCCTCAAAGGGTCCCCAAGAGGGACCTAACGGCTCGTCACTGGTGACCACAACTCATGGTCACCTTCTGTTACCTCCACTACCCAAAACCTCAAGTCCCTAATCAATTGTTAACCATGACTCACCTAACGAATTGTGGCATTTGACCACGACTCGTGGTGTCCATTCGTGGGCTACACTGCCAGATCAGTATTCATCCTTCAACTGCCCTTGACCATGGGTGACTTAACGGCTCGTGGGGATGACCATAACTCGTGGTCACCCCAATTTGAAATTTCTAGGCAAGTCAAAACTCCTCACGACGAGTCACTTAATGACTCATGGTTAACCTAACGGGTCAAAGGACGATCGTTCTGTGACCTAGTGCAGAAAATTATGTTTCCTCCACTTCAACTCCCAGATCTCATCTTTGGGCTTTTGGGGTAAAAAAATATCTCCCCCTTGGGAACATTCATCCTCGAATGTTGAAAATTATACAGAAAAGCAGAGAAACGCAATCATCATACTCAAATACTTATCATATAAGTTGAAAATTGATGGAATGACTAACTACGATTTAAACTACATGACTGAACTGAACTCGTGAATCATACATACATCAATTTGTATGAAAGAAACTGGGGAAAATGAGCTGAACATGAAATTGAATAGAATTTTAGGGCAAAAACTGATACCTCAAGCTGGAATTGAGCTGGTAGGGAATAAATGTGGATATCTAGTCATCATATCTGCCTCGGCTTCCCATGTAGCTGCCTCAACATGCTAATTACTCCATAAAATGTTAACTGAAGCTACTTCTTTGATCCTTAGCCTTCAAACCTAGCAATCCAGTATTTCCGCTGGAACCTATACATAACTAAGGCTGTCTTTCACACCGACACTGTCCACTGGAACAACTAGAGCTGGATCACCTAAACACTTCTTTAGGAGCGATACATAGAAAACTAGATGGACTGAATCTAATTTTTAGGGAAACTCCAATTCGTATGCTACCTTGCCAACCTGTTTCACAATCCGGTATGAGCCAACATAACAGGGAATGAGTTTCCCTTTCTTTCTGAATCTCATCACTCCCTTCATGGGAGATGCCTTCAGAAACACCAAATCATCCACTTTGAACTCGAGCTCTCTCCTTCTCACATCCGCATAAGACATTTGGCGACTCTGAGCTGTTTTCAACCTGTACCATATGAGCTGAACCTTCTCTATGGATTCATGGACTGAATCTGGTCCTATCATTGCAGCTTCACCGACTTCAAACCAACCAATAGGCGATGTACATCTCCGTCTATAGAGAGCCTCAAACGGAGCCATCTGAATGATGGAATGGTAGTTGTTATTGATGAAAACTCAATAAGAGGAAAATGGTCATCCCAACTACCTTTGAATTCAATCACACATGCTCTCAACATGTCCTCGAGAGTCTGAATTGTCCGCTCCTCTTGACCATCCATTTGCGGGTGAAATGTTGTACTGAGCTTGACCTGAGTACCAAGTCCTTTCTGAAATGATCTGCAGAACTAAGAGGTAAACTAAGTACCTCTGTCTGATATGATTGACAAGGGCACTCCATGCTACTTAACTAGCACTCGGATGTATAGTTTTGCATAATCCATCTGCTAAATCAGTGGTTTTGACCGGTAGAAAATGAGCGGTTTGGTCAACCAGTCCACGACCAACCAAATAGAGTCATACTGTCGATGAGTGCGAGGCAACCCTGTGATGAAGTCCATATTGATTTCTTCCCACTTCCAAGTAGGGATACTGATGTACTGAAGTACACCCCATGGTCTCTGGTGCTCAACCTTCACCTGCTGACAATTTGGGCACTTAGCCACAAATTCAACAAGGTCCTTCTTCATTCGATTCCACCAATAGACTTCCCGTAGGTCACGATACATCTTTTTCACACCTGGATGTATTGAATATCTGGAACCATGAGCCTCATGCAATATCTGATTTCTAAAATCATCAACGTCCGGGATAGACAAGAGACCCTGATATCGAAGCACACTGTCTCCCCCTTTGGAGAAAACCTCTATATTTTGATTTTGAACAACTTCCTTTAACTTTACTAAAATAGGGTCCTCATATTTTCTAGCTTTCACATCAGTCACCAAGGATGATTCTGACCTGTTCTGAACTAAACACCTCTATCAGTCGAGTCAATTTATTGAACTCCCAACCTTGCAAATTGATGCACATCCTTCACCAGCTCCTTCCTCCCCTCATCTACACGGGACACACTCTCCATAGAGAGTATGCTATGTGCGTCTTCTACTACATTATCCTTACATGGATTGTAAAGGACACTCATATCATAATCCCTGAGTTGCTCCAATCACCTTCTTTGCCGAAGATCTATATCCTTCTGAGTAAACACATATTGTAGGCTCTTGTGGTCTGTAAACACATCTACATGGACCCCGTATAAATAGTGTCTCCAAATATTCAATGCAAATACCACCACCACCAATATAAAATCATGGGTCGGGTAATTCCTTTCATGCACCTTCAGTTGCTCGGAAGCATATGCTATAACCTTGTTGTGCTGCATCGATCCACAACCAAGACCGATCGTGGAAGCATCGAAATACACCAGAAACCTATTGGTATCCTTGTGTAGGGTTAACACCAATTGAGGTGAGTCAGGTCTTAAACTCTTGAAAGCTCCTCTGGCAAGCCTCCGACCATTGGAACTTCACTTTTTTTTGGTCAATTTGGTCAATGGCACTGCAATGGATGAAAAAACCTCAACAAACCTTCGATAGTACCCGGTTAAACCTAAGAAACTCCTAATGTATGAAGGATTCACCGTTCTAGGCCAATTCTTCACTGCTTCTACCTTTTGAGAGTCCACCTTTATTCCCTCACTTGACAACACATGGCCCAAAAATTCCACTGAGTTCAACCAAAACTCACACTTACTGAATTTAGAATATAATTGGCGGTCCTTGAGAGTCTATAATACCACCCTAGAATGAGCAGCATGCTCCTTCTCGCGCTGAGAGTATATCAGGATATCATCAATAAATATGATCACGAACATATCCAAATATGGCTTGAACATCCTGTTCATCAAATCCATAAAAACTGCAGGAGCATTCGTAAGTCCAAAAGACATAACTACAAACTCATAATGACCATACCGCGTCCTGAAGGCTATTTTCGGGACTTCACTCTCCCGAACCCTGAGCTGATGGTATCCGGAACTGAGGTCAATCTTCAAAAAGAACTTGGCACCCTGAGGTTGGTAAAACAAATCATCAATCCTAGGAAGAGGATACCTGTTCTTGATGGTGACCTTGTTCAATTACCGATAAACAATGCACATATGAAGAGAACCATCCTTCTTTCGGAAAAAGAGAACTAGTGCAGCCCAAAGGGATTTTCTCGGTCTGATGAACCACTTATCTAAAAGGTCTTTCAACTCCTTTATCTCGGTGGAGCCATTTTTTAAGGAGGACTCGATATAGGCTGCATATCGGGAAGAAGGTCAATACAAAAATCAATCTCCCGCTCAGGAGGGATTCCCAGTAGATCCTCTGGGAAGACTTCTGCATACTTACATACTATTGGGACTGACTGGATAGTCGGGGTCTAGGACGTGGTGTCCTTAACCCTAGCTAAATGGTACACACAACCCTTAGAAATCATCTTTCTGGCCTTAAGGTAGGAAATGAAACCACCTACAGGCACAACTGAACTACCCTTCCATTCTATGACTAGCTCACCAGGAAATCTGAACTCTACTGCCCGGGTTCTACAATTAACTGGGGCATAACATGCAAATAGCCAATCCATGCCAACAATAACATCAAAATCGGTCATGGCTAACTCTACTAAATCCAATGAGGTGACTTTATGAAGGACTGTGACTGGGCAACTTCTATACACCCATCTAGCTACAATTGAATCACCCACTGGAGTAGAGACTGAGAAGGGTTCTGGTATGATTTCGGGACTGACTCTGAAACTACTAGCCACATAGTGCATCACAAAAGACAACGTAGTCCCTACATCTAACAAAGCATATACATTAAGGTGGAAAACTCGTAACATACCAGTGACTACATCCAGGGAGACCTTTTGCTCCTGGAGGGATACTAAGGCATAGAATCTGTTTTGGCGCTGACCGCTACCTATGCTAGCCCTTCGAGGCTAGGTGTGCAAGTGGAGCTGCTAAACTGGAAGCTGGGCCTCAGCCCCTATCCTTCCCTTTCTAGTTGTTGGGCAATCTCTGAGCATATGTACGGGCTTCCAGCACCCGAAGAAAGAACCTGTACTCGCCAAAACTGACCCGTGTGCCTCCGACCACACCTGTCGCAAACTGGGATATTGGAATCTGTCGGCTTGCTGCTCTGGCCCCTAGAGCCTAATGTTCGTCTCCTCTGGTCATGCCTAGTTCTGGATGGCACACTTATTGTTGAAGATACTGGGGATGAAGATCTCTAGTGGAACTGCAGTCGGTGCCTACCACCTAGCCTCGATTGAGAGAACCAATAGTTGTCTGTCCTGGCCCTCTTGGCCCCTCTCTCCCTCAGATGCACCACCTATATCTGCTGGGCATACAAGACTATCCAAGGAAAATCCATATCTTGATGGAGCATGGTGGTTCTACAATCCTTGTCTAGATAGTCCACCACCCCATGAACAAACCTACTCACTCGAGCCCTCTAATGAACCACTAACTCGGGGGCGTACATTGACAGACGAGTGAACTCTAGGGCATATTCATGCAATGTCATCTTTCCTTGTTTTAGATTCATGAACTCAGTTGCCTTAATCTCCCTCATTTCAAGAGGGAAGAAACGATCTAGGAAAGCGACAAGAAACTCATCCCAACTGATAGGGCCTGCTCTGATTGCCCTACTATCCTTCCACTATTTAAACCAAATGTGTGTGACCCCTTTCAACTGACATGAGGCCAAATCCGCACACTTCTCTCTAGTCACCCCCATGACCTGGATGATGTTTAGAATCTCATCAATAAACTCATGTGGATCCTCATCCACTTTTGACCCAAGTAACTTTGGTGGGTTCATCCTTAGGAAATCTTTGACTAATGTTGCCGCTGCATTCCTATTCTACGAGACATGTGCTACTGCCTGTTGGTTGACCTCGGCAGTCAAGGCCTCCACTAGCTTCTGAATAACTGCTCTGAATTTAGCGTGGGCAACCGGCTCTGGTGCGTGGTGCTCATGGACTGGTGGGGCTTGTTGGTGCCCATCTCCATTTCTATCCTCGTAGCCAATCCCATTCCCATTTCTTCTGTCGTTAACTCTGGGAGGAGGCATGATTCTGCAATCGCGAATAGCACGAGCTAGAAGGAAAGAGAGACATTTCACCGCATGACATAGATCATTAAAGAAGGGAACATTTCCTAAACGTCTCATAGCCTCTTCGCCATAAGTGTGGCGCGCTTCACACATGTAAAAAAGACTCTACTTAATGCGTCTTTCAAACACCCTAAGATACTTCAGAACATATTTCTCTGATACTAAGTTTGTCACAACCAGAACATAGGACCGTATCGAGACATGGGACAAGGAGCCCCAATAGGCTGCAAGTCGACCCATGGCATGAACATCCATCTAACTCAATCTGTCATGCCCCATTACTGGGGGGGGCGCGACTGGCTCCCCATACTTGACTGACTAGAAAGCCGACTATATGACATCTGTAATTGTAACACTTAGGCCGTCAAGGCCACCTGTCACAATAAACTAAAGCACAAACTGGACCCATAATGTCTCAATAATATAGGGTAAACAACTGAAATGCAAACAAGGCTATGAGTAAGCTAAACTAAACAACAAAAAGCCGACAAGGCCACAAACTGAATACCGTTGTACACAC
>JACEIK010015263.1:0-20083 GCA_018107945.1 Datura stramonium | reverse complement strand
GCCCTGTAGTCCAGTCCCTGTGGGATCGATACTTGGCTTACTTGAGCCACTTACTACTTGTTCGACCACATGCACTTGCGTGTAGTCATCAGACAGCCGATCAAGACTCTTGCTTCAACTTTTTCATCAATTGGGGCCTTCACACCTGGCTCATCATTATTAACATGTGAGAGGATTTCATCACCCTTCCGCTCTCCTTCCTCTTCAATCTTTTCCTTACTCCTTGGAGTATTTGGCATTTTGTCGAATACATTTTCCTCATCCAATTTCGGGTCATTAACTTCTTTTGTCTTCACCGGTGCATCTCCGATCACCTTGACACTCCTAGTGACAATAGCCATGAATTGACTATCTTTCTTTGGATTAGGCATTGTGTCACTAGGAAGCGTTCCTTTTATCCGGGGGTTCATTTGAGCCGACGAATGATTCATTTGGGCCTCCAAATTCTTGATGGAGGCTAAATGTGAGCTCACTGTTTGGACAAGGTTAGACACCTCCCCTCTTAACTCTTTGACCCCACTCTCGGTTGACTCCACTTTCTTTAGGACTCTTGATAGCATTTCTTCAATTTTTGTACTACCCGCATCACTCACACCCGGCTGATTGTGGGAGTTCCTAACTTTTGGATGGGGAACATACGGGTTTGAACTCCGGTGATAGCGATCACCCTCTTGATTTGGCTTCCTATTACCCCATCTTTCATTTCTTTTGGGCCACCCCTACGGATCACGATTTCTAAAGCGTTGATTTTCATCCCTTGAGTGCCACGAGCCTTGATTTGTTTCTTGGAATCCAGGTCGAGGACCTCCCGTTTGGTTTCCCATGTATTAAAATTTTTCTTCATATCTCGACGGTGACGATTCTCCATCATATTGCAAGGGACCTTGCATACCCACAACATTTACCATCTTGGGCCCTGCCCCCATTACGTGTTTTGTCATCAATTCCAACTGTGTCATCATCTTGGAAAGATTCTCATCCCACTCTTAATACCTTTTTCTCAATTTAGCCGCCAATGGACTTGAGTTGATCTCATGGGTATAAACATTTGTCTCTCACATTTGCAAAGCCCTATTGGTCTTTGTTATTCTTTCTAGAAGGCATTTTTCCAACACATATGTTTGATCCATAATATAACCGACAGCTAGGTTGTTGGCCACAGACTTGTTGATGGAATCAAGGGCTCTATAGAAGATTTGGAGAAGCACTCCATCCGATAGTGCATGATTTGCACAAAGAGAAACCTTCTTTTTGAACCTTAACCATGCCTCATGCAAAGGATCTCCATGTTATTGCTTGAAATTTGTGATGTCGTCCCTCAGATGTAGCATCTTTGATGGAGGGAAAAAATGATCCAAGAAAGCTTCGGTTAACTCTTTTCAAGATGTAATACAACCTGAAAGAAGTTCCTCCAACCACATTGTTGTCTCCCCTGTCTGCGAGAAAGGAAAGAGTCTCAACCTGATTGACTCTTGACTAATATTTGTAATATTGAAGGGCTGGCATACCTCCAAGAAGTTTCTCAAATGCAGATTTGTGTCCTCACTTGGTTTACAGCCAAAGAGTCCCTTTATTTGCAACAAATGCAACATGGTGCTTGTGACATGAAATATCGCATTCCCTACCGTAGGTTGTAGGAGAATGGCTCCCACAATTTCCGGCATCACCGGATTATCCTCATCGTGCTCCATGTTATCTTCCACTGAGCTATCCCCTGCTTAGGAGTGATGACTCTTGTGGTTGTAAGATCCTAAAATTCACAGCAAACTCATGTCAAGTAGCTACGATGCAAAACTATTTCAACTTAACAATCAACACAAGAATATCAAGTGCTAGTCCGTGATAACGACGCCATTTTTGATACCGTCCAAAATATATCCTTCATGCAAAGAATATACACGGAGAAGTATCAAAACAAGTAACGCGATGAGTGTTGGGGTCGAATCTCATAAGGACTAGTGAATGATAGTTACTAGGTCAGTTGAGAAATTGAAGTTAGCTTGCACTACATAGAGTTAACATAAAAACAAATAAATTGTAAAAACAAATAATTGTGAGGATTACAGCTGAATTGTATTTCGGTAATTAGTGAATAGAACAAGAATGTTAAAGGCTGGGCTAACAAGAGGAAAGACTAGAGGTATGGTGTAGATGATATACTAACTAGATCAGAATATGATAGGTCATCTTATAAGTTCAATAAGTGTAAATAATTATGAGAAGTGGGTAATTACAGCTTTTCATCCTTATAACTACCTCTTACTAGATTTTTGTCAAACCTCTAGCCACGATTAGCTCAACCCGATTAGATTTGGATTAGCAGTTGCACTAATTTCTAGCTATTAGCTACTAATGAGGAATGAGACTGCAATTTTAGCTATTTCTAGCCCAATTTTACAATCTCTCACTCATACCCACTATTAAATTATCTTCCAATACTTAAGCATTCTTTTACAAGCAACAATCAAGAAAAAATAAATAGACCCATATCATAATCAATGGATCTTCCTTTATAGATGGAAGAGAATCTAACAGGTTTACACTTATTTAAACAATATGAAGATGGCTCTAGCAATACCCACTCTAATTAAGTATTCATCATCATACTCCTCTAGTTAATGATTTAGCTACTCATGATTAAGAAATTCAAAATCACATTCATTAATAACTACATTGAATTTAATAGCAAGAGTAGTAAAATCAAATTCACAAAATAGTCTCCAACAATGGCTGTAACTTACTATTAAAAAGAAGTAGAGAAGAGTAATTTTTCCAAGTTTACCAATCAAAATCTCCTTATCTGCTAAGAGAAGGTTCTAAATCTCAAAAAGGAAACAATGATGTGATATGCTCTCCTCTCTATCTCCTCTAGCACACAGTACTTTATCTTGTATTTATATCTAAGAAAATAGAGCATCTTCTATCGCTTTTTCCATGCTGGAAAATTTTACCCCTAAGCACCATTCTAGAATCGGTGGAGACACCGGTGATTCACTAGTTCAAATTCATGGATCACCGAGTGTCTTATCTAAGCCATCACTCAACTCTAGTGAGCATCGACGGTTCATCCGGCGTTTAGCTGCTCCCAATCCGTGAACCGCTGGATCTTTATGCTTCCTTACAAAAAATTGGGTTTCTTTCGATGATTGGAGTAGCAAGTTGCCATTGGCAACTCGCGATTCTCCTGTGGCATTTTTCTTTAGGGGCAGTGATAATTGGCCTTTGGCCGGCGTTTCGCCGGTTTTCATCGATTTTCGAGCGCAATGCTCAGAATGATAGATATCAGAGACATATATATGGCATTGATATGCTCCAATTGAAGTTGAATGTAACACCCAAAAAATCCCTAATAATACCTCCTAGATTTAAAACTTAACCATATAGAAAACTGGAAAAGAAAGACCCACAGTACGAGGCACAGTACGACTTATAGGACCTAGGTATGAGTGATACCAGTACCCCTAACAAAAGGATTAGAGAATCAGCCAGTGTGGCTAAGAAACCATGACTACATATCATGATTCATACCACCATGGTGTGGATCATACTAATCAGTCGTGAGAAGAGTTCAAAGAAGTGTTTAGGGAAATTCTGGGAAACCACAAGCCATAGTACGACTCGTGGTACACTAGTATGGGTCGTACTATAGAGTCGTGGTACAATTCAGAGAGTTCAACATGGATTTGACCCTGAAGTCACAATTGGATGCTACGATCCATACTAGGATGGTATGGGTCGTGATGAGGAGTCATGTTTTGGCCCAGCTTACCACAGAGGGACACCATGAATCGTGGTGGCAACTAACAACTCATGGTATGGGTCGTAGATTTGGACAAGCAGTTTTTTTCAGAAAACTTTTAAGGGGTATTTTTATAACTTTTCACTAATTTAAATCCTAAACTATGTAGTATTGGGGTAATTTGAATGGGGATTTAGGAGAGCAATCGATCAGTCTCCTCATTTTTTTTCCTAATATCTTAGAACTTCTTCGTAAGAACTCATAAAACTCTCAAGGAAAGAACTAGGGCTCCTTCTTCTTATCAGAAACCTCAAGCTTCTTATTAGGGATTTTTCTTACAAGTAGTGGGGATTTAACAAGGGTATTCCTTTCACCCTTGTATCCCAAAATATTTTCATAAACTCTCATCATTTTAGCCTTATAGATGTCATGAGTTAGGGTTTCCAAACATTTTATAATTTCCCTTGCATTTTAATAATTATTTCAGTTTTCCATGAATAATATTATGTGAAACTCATGTGTTAGTTTCAATCATACATATTCGTTACTAGTCCTAGTTTTAGCATGATATTGGGTTGAACTTTACATGAGTTAAAGGCTGGTCTAAATTGCTATCTTTACATTGGTTACTATTTGCGTATAATTTTCATTAGGTATGCTTTAGTTGAAGTCAATATTTTCAGATTATAGGTATGTCTAGTAATTCCCATAAAGGTTAGATCATCAGTTCATCACTTTATCAGTCCACTAGTAGTTTTAATAATCTCAGTTATCATATTCTTCAGGCTCTCAGGACACTTCCAGATAAGTAGTTCTAGGTTAGCCTTAGAACATTAGTTTCGAGCTAATCAATTCAGCTAGTTATATTTATAAATTCAGTTGAGAGTAGTACATAGCACCAAGAGGACCGGGTTTCCAGCGCACCCAAGTTCCCAAAACTACGTGCCACCATAGTTCTTTAGCCCGAATAGGCATCAGTTTAGTGATCACACTGCCATGCCTTTATACCCTAACAAGGTATATTGGGTCCTATCAATGGAGCGTATACATTGAAATCCACGTCCAGATTACATGATTTTATGTCAGTTAACAGGCACTTGTACTGTATAGTATAGTCCAGTCCTAGATCTCAGAATATGTTTATGACCCTTAATCAGTTTTTACTAGTTTTACAGTATTTTCAAACTTTAGACTGTTCTTCGCATTTATGTTTTCAGATAGGGTTATTCCACATTATTTTAGTGGTTTTACTTATACTTCTTATCAACATGTATATGCTTTAAACTTCCTAGCTTTACATACTCAGTACATTCAAGGTACTGACGCACACTTTCTATGCTATATCTTTTTATGATATAAGCTCAGTCCCTTGAGCTCAACAGAGGGTCTAGTCTCCATCAAATTCTATCCAGTAGTGAGTCCTTATCTCCCGAGGACCGAAGCATTTCTCTCTATTTTAGTAGTATAATTTATGTTTTCAGATTTTAGAGTTAGTTGGAAGCTTGTTCCAGCTACTCATCAGATCTCTTAGAAAGCTTTTAGATAAAGTGTATTAGTTTCAACTGTAGCTCTTGATGTCTTGAAATTTCAGTATCTTATATGTCCTTGTACTTATAAAAGTTTTTATTTATTTTTGTTTATATAAACAACTTTCGCTTAAGATTTTCTTATAGTAGTTCAGTCATGTTAGAGTTTTGCTATGCCATGGGTTAGCTTTGAGCCATTTGTGGATCTAAGCACCATGTTGCATCCAGAGTGTAGACTTGGGTCATGACAAACTTGATATTAGAGTCAGGTTTAGAGTGTCCTAGGATGTATGAAAGACGCATCAAGTAGAATTTTTTTCATGGGTGTGAAGAATGCCACACCAATGAGGAGGAGGCTACGACGCATTTTTAGGAAAATTCCCTTTTCTTCATGATTCTTCTCTTGCGTAGAGTATGAATCTCTAAAATATACTTCTAACTCGTGCTCTGCCATTTTCAGTAGACGATGTCTCCAAGAAGAGAAAAGGGAAAGAGGTATGGTAATGCCGACCAACAAGCTCCACCAGCTCCACCAGCCCCTTAGGATGATCAGGTGACACCTACTGAATTCAGGGCTACTATCTAGATGTTGGCTCAAGCGATGACCAACCATGTCAATAGTAGGACGTCATACCTACCAATGCAAGTGGACCTACAACTGCTGCTAGAGTCCGAGACTTTACTAGGATGAATCCCCAGGAATTTCATAGGTCTAAGGTAGATGAGAACCCACAGGACTTCATCGATGAGGTTCATAAGATCACCCAAATTATCAGTGTTACCTCCATCGAAAGTGCAGAGTTGGTCGCCTATCAGCTGAAAGGAGTGGCCCAAATATGGTATAGACAGTGGAAGGAAGGGAGATGTGTTGGTGCAAGTCTGGTGAAGTGGGACAAGTTTATGAATGTGTTTCTAGACAGGTTCTTTCACCGGGAGTTAAGGGAAGCAAAGGCCGTGGAGTTTGTAAATTTGAAACAGAATGACATGACATTGCAGGAGTATACCTTAAAGTTCACTCAACTATCGAAGTATGCTTCAGAAATGGTTGCTGAGCTGAGGGCTCGCATGCTCAAATTTGTAAATGGAGTCTCAGACTTAGTGGTTAAAGAGTGCAGGACTACCAGCTCATCAATGAGATGGACATCTCCAGCCTTATCATCCCTACATGGTAGATAGAGGCAGAGAAACTAAAGGAGATAGAAGGGAAAGTAAGAAGGCAAGGACAGGTCGTTTCGAGTATTGGCAGTAGAGGTTAGGCAGTAGTAGCCACCTACAACATCAACTGAGACCTCAAGCACCCTCTTTAGCTAGTGCACCTTCTTTCTGGCCGTGTAAAGATCAGAGCGGTGGAGCATCAAGTCCCAGTCTCAGAGCTATTTCTCTAGCAGCCACACTTTTCTAGTGTGTCCTAAATATGGTAAGAACCATTCGGGTAAGTGCTGTCTGGGCA
Organism: Datura stramonium; assembly: GCA_018107945.1. Classification (NCBI taxonomy): domain Eukaryota; kingdom Viridiplantae; phylum Streptophyta; class Magnoliopsida; order Solanales; family Solanaceae; genus Datura; species Datura stramonium. Next base: position 13,368 of record JACEIK010015263.1, on the reverse strand, counting down.
AGCAGGGTTGTTTTGGTTGTGGCCATCTGGGTCACAGGTTGAGGGATTACCTTTTAGTAGGATGGGGGAAGGACCATTTCACTACATCAGTAGCTCCGCTAGGTTACTCAGCTCAGCAGGGCACTGCCTCAGGTGCAGGTGGCGGTCAGCTCCATAACCGTTTCTATGCCCTATCCTCCCATCAAGACCAGTAGAAATCACTTGATGTAGTCACTGGTATGTTACGTCTCTTTCAAATAGATGTTTATGCTTTACTAGATCTAGGAGCCGCACTTTCTTTCGTGGCTCCTTATATTGCAATCCAATTTGATACTAGTCTAGAAATTCTCTCGGAGCCATTTTCAGTCTCTACTCTAGTGGTTGAGTTAGTTAGAGGCAATCGGGTATACAAAAATTATCTGATCACAGTGTTACATAAAGTCACCACAGTTGATCTGGTAGAGTTAGATATGGTCAATTTTGACCTCATTCTTGGCATGGACTAATTACATTCTTATTATACCTCAGTTGACTGTAGAATCAAAGTGGTTAAGCTCTAATTTCCTAACGAACTGGTCCTAGAATGGAAGGATAGTACTTTAACACCTAAGGGTGGGTGTATCTCATACCTTAAGACTAGGAAAGTGATCTCAAAGGGGTATATTTACCACTTGGTTAGGGTCAAGGATTCTAGTTCCAAATCCCAAACTCTTTAGTCAATTCCGATCGTAAACGAGTTCCCAAATGTGTTTCTCAAAGATCTTCCCGGAGTCCCTCTTTAGTGGAAAATATTTCGGCATAGACCTTCTCCCAAATACCCATTCCATCTCAATTCCTCCTTATAGAATGGCTTCGGCTGAGCTTAAAGTGTTAAAAGAACAACTAAAGGACCTTTTAGACAAGGGTTTCTTAATACCCAACATATCTCCACGGGGTGCCCCAATCCTATTTGTGCGAAAGAAGGATGGCACACTCCGAATATGCATTGACTACCATCAGCTGAACAAGGTCACATTCCAAAATAGGTATCCTCTACCTAGGATTGATGAATTATTTGACCAACTCCAAGGATCTAGTTGTTTCTGTAAGGATCTTAGATCAGGATACCATCAGCTCAAGGTCAGAGAATGTGACATTTCAAAAATAGCCTTTAGAACTCAATATAGTCACTACGAATTCGTACTTATGTCTTTTGGACTAACGAATGCTTCTGCAGCTTTTATGAATTTGATGAATAGGGTATTCAATTCGTACCTAGACATGTTTATTATTTTCTTCATAGACGATATCCTTGTCTACTCCAGAACAGAGGAGGAACATAAAGACCACTTTAGAATAGTTTTGCAGACTCTCTGGGACTGCTAGTTATTCGTTAAATTCAGCAAGTGTGAACTCTGGCTAGAATCAGTGGCATTCCTCGGTCATGTGGTCTCCAATGCAGGTATTCAGGTACATCCTCAAAATATAGCGGTAGTCAAGGACTGGCCAAGACCCACTTCTCTATCAGACATTAGGAGTTTATTGGGCCTAGCCAGTTACTACAAATGGTTCGTAGAAGGATTCTCCTCCATTGCCTCTCCTTTTACCAAACTAACTCAAAAAAAGGTGAAGTTCTAGTGGTCTGATGCATGTGAGAAGAGTTTTCAAGAGTTGAAGACTCGACTCACTACAACCCCAGTTTTGAATCTGCTAGAAGGTTTAGATGGGGTTGTGGTTTATTATGATGCCTTAAAAATTGGCCTTGGATGTGTTCTAATGTAGCGTGGTAAAGTTATATCTTATGCTTCCAGATAGCTCAAGACTGATGAGAAGAACTATCTAACTCATAATCTTGAGATAGCAGCGGTAGTATTTGCCATAAAGATTTGGAGGCACTACCTTTATAGCGTTCATGTAGTTATGTTGATTGACCATAAAAGCCTGTAGTATATGCTCAGTTAGAAGGATATGAATCTTTGTCATAGGAGATGGCTAGATTTATTGAAAGATTATGACATGAGCGTGTTGTATCACCTGGGAAAAGTTAATGTAGTGGCTGATTCCCTCAGTAGATTGTCTATGAGGAGTGTTGCTCATATTAAAGATGGTAAATAGGATCTAGAAAAGGATGTGTACAGGCTGGCTCGATTAGGAGTCCATTTAGTTGATTCAGTAGAAGGTGGATTTGTAGTCCAGAATGAATCAAAATCCTCCCTTATGGTGGAGGTTAAGTCAAAGCAAGATGAAGACCCAATCCTACTCAAGTTAGAGGAAATCAGTTCTAGAGAAAGAGGTAGAAGCATTCTCCAAAGGGGGAGATGGTGTGCTTTGTTACCAGGACAGGTTGTATGTTCCAGATGTAGATGAAAGCAATGGATACTAATGGAAGCTCACAGCTCTAGGTACTCTATCAACCCAGTGGCCACAAAGATGTACCATGACCTACATGAGGTTTACTAGTTGAATGGCATGAAGAAGGACACTGCAGAATTTGTGGCTAAGTGTCCAAACTGCCAACAGGTCAAGGTTGAGCATTAGAGACCTAGAGGTATGACACAAGATATCAGCATTCGTAATTGGAAGTAGGAAGAAGTGAACATGGATTTTATTATAGGTAACCTCGTATGCCTTGACAACATGACTCAATTTGGGTGGTTATAGATCGATTGAAAAAGTCAACACATTTCCTACCAATTAAGACCACATATTCCACAGAGGATTATGCTAGACTATACATTCAGGAGTTAATCAGACTGCACGGGATCCCCTTGGCCATCATTTTAGATAGGGGTACTTAGTTCACCTCGCACTTCTAGAAGTAATTTTAAAAGGGACTTGGTACTCAGGTTAACCTCAGCACAACATTCCACCCACAGATAGATGGCCAAGCTGAGCGGACTATTCAGATTCTAGAGGATATGTTGAGGGCTTGCATGATTGATTTCAAGGATTGTTGGGATGACCACCTACCTCTCATCGAGTTTTCATACACCAACAACTACCATACTAGTATTCAGATTGCCCCGTTTGAGGCACTATATGGTACGAGGTGTAGGTTTCCTATAAGGTGGTTCGAAGTTGGTGAAGCTACCGTGAAGGGCCTAATTTAGTACATGAAGACATGTAGAAGGTTTAGCTTGTTAGAGAACAACTGAAAACAACTCAAAGTCAATAGAAATCTTATTCAAATATAAGGAGATGAGAGCTGGAGTTTGCATTGAAAAATTAGGTATATCAAAAAATTTCACCTATGAAAGGGGTGATGAAGTTTGGGAAGAAAGGAAAGCTCATTCCTAGATATGTTTTCCCTTACATAACCCTAAGATGTATTGACAATGTGGCCTATGAGTTGGATTTCCTACAGAGTTATCATCGGTGCACCCAGTCTTTAATGTGTCTCTATTGGAGAAATACATCAGTGATCCGACCCCAATTATGCCTTTAGAGAGTGTTTGTGTAAAGGATAGTCTCTCCTATGAAGAGGTCCCAATTCAGATTCTGGATCTTCAGGTTTGTAAGTTGAGGAACAAGGAGGTCACTTTAGTAAAAGTTTTATAGAGGAACCAACTAGTTGAGGGAGCTACATGGGGAAACTGAAGCATATATGATGGTTAGATACCCTCACCTCTTCCCTTCCATCTTATTCAGCATCAGGTCCTAAATTCCTCCTCAATACTTATATAGCATCATGTCAGTTTCATGCTCATTAGTTCTATTCATGTCTTAGAGTGCATCCATGTTGCATGAATTCAGCTCCGTCATGTATCTCAGTTGAGAGTCAGTCACTCCATTACTTTTTGGCCTATAGTCTTCAGTTACGAGATTGCAACTCTTTCCCTATCTTTCCTGCTTATTTTGTCTTCATTTAAGGACAAATGTTACCAAGGAGGAGATATTGTAACACCTCAAAAATCTCTAAGACTAGCCCCTAAATTTAAAACTTAACCATGCAGAAAATAGGAAGAAAGGGCCCTCGGTACGAGGCATAGTACTACTCATAGGACCTCGGTACGAGTCATACCAGGACCTATAACAGGAGGATTAGAGAATCGGCAACTGTGACCAAGAAACCACGACTGCATGCCATGATTCGTACCACCATGGTATGGATTGTACTGATTATTCATGAGAAGAGTTTTGGAGATGTGTTCAGGAAAATTCTAGGAAACTACGAGCCATGGTATGACTCATGGTACACCGGTATGGGTCGTACTATAGAGTCGTGGTACGAATTAGAGAGCTCAACATGGATTTTACCTTGAATTCATGGATGGATTCTACTATCCATATTAGGATGGTACGGGTCGTGATGAGGAGTTGTGGTTTGACCCAGCTTACCATGGAGGGTCACCACTAGTCGTGGTGGCAACCAACAACTCGTGGACGAGTTGCAGGTATGGATGAGGGATATTTTTTAGATAAATTTCTAAGGGTATTTTTGTAACTTCTCGTTAATTTAAATCCTATGCTATGTAGTATTGGGGTAATTTGGAAGGGGATTTAGGAGAGCAATCGATTAGTCTCTCCTCATTTTTTCCTAATCTCTCAAATCTTCTTTGTAAGAACTCAGACAAACTCTCAAGGCAAGAGCTAGGGCTCCTGCTTCTTCTTAGAAATCTTAAGCTTCTTCTCAGGGATTTCTCTTATAGGTATGTGGGTATTTAGCAAGGGCATTCCTTTCACCCTTGTTCCCCAAAGTACTTTCAGAAACTCTCATAATTTTAGCCCTATAGATGTCATGAGTTAGGGTTCCCAAAAAGTTTATGATTTCCCGTGCACTTTAATAATTCTTCCTATTTTCCATGACTAGTTGATGTGTTGTGAGTTTACAACACTTTTGACGTGCAAAACTAAGAAAATAGCATGGAATTACGTATATTTATATGGATATAAGGAATTTTTTCTTTGGTTATAGGATAAATATGTGTTGGATAAAAAATGTACAAAATATAGCCTGAAAGTGCAGAAAATAGGCTTAACTTAGAGTTCTCAGTATGAGCCGTAAGAAGGTGCTACGAGTCATACTGCAGGTCGTGAGAAGTTTCAGAAAGCTAATGATGAAGAAGTGCATCCTACAACTCTTAGTACGAGTCGTACAATTCTTGTACGGGTCGTACAAAGCTTGTACGGGTCGTACAAAGCTTGTACGGGCCGTAGTGAAGAAGTCGTTGAATGATTCTGAAGATTTTCACAAGAGGCTGAAAAATTTCAAAGTCTCAGAGTCAAGACACGAAAGCACAGTACGACTCGTAGGAGAAGAACGCACCAGTCATACAAAGGTCCAACTCTTAGCCAAATTTCAGCCAGCCAATGACATATGAGAAGTAGGTACGACCCGTACCTACCTGCTATGGGTCGTAGGACAAGTCGTGACGCAGGCGGCTTCAGTTATGGAAATTCACCCTATTAGCCTAGAAAAAGGATTTTTATATCTGTATAAATACGTTTTATGTTTTATTTTTATTAGAGAGGTGATTAGGAGTAATTAGAAGTGATTAGCAATTAAGCTAGAGAGATTTAGACGTGAGAATTGAGTTGTTCAACTTGTGATCAACCTTTTCTTGGTTTTCTTTTGATCTTCATATTGTTCTTGAGGATTTTGCTGATTAATACAAAGAGTTTTCTCTCATGCATAATTTCAAGTATTGATTTATGTATTTAATAACTATGAATGGAAATCACAATCTTGCAACTATGAGAAGCTAAAACCTGCAAGCTAGGGTTGTAGGAACAATGGTAACAAGCTAAGTTTATAAAGTGATTGAAAACCAATGCAAAACTCTTTTATTTTATTCTCTTCATGCTTAAACGTTTTTAATGGTGTGCAATGTTAGGACATTCCCGAATTCTGCCTTTGAGCCTAGAGAGGTAGAGATTAGGAAAAAAGAATTACAACAAAGCACGATCTTGATGATCATTGTATTAACTTGGTTTGTGGTCGCAGGATAGTTAAATTTAGATTTATAGTGATAATGGTTAATTTGAAATCGCTCATGAGACCTGACCAGGTGATTGAGTATAGTCATTCATTAGGGATGAACCAGTCGTTGGAATGAACCTAAGTTCTCCAGTTCAACAAGTAAGCATTTGAGTGATGATCACGTATGTATACTGAAACGATTATGAACCCATAGGGAACACAAAACTAGATTATCTTTCATTCTTGATTTCAACTTAAGTTTTAACTGTGTTTTTAATTATTGTTTTCTTTAGAACCCTAATTTGGACTAACTACCTAACAAGTTCACTAACAAGTTCACTTACCGGCTTTAGTATAGCTCTTCCGTATTCCCTGTGGGTTCGACCCCAACCTCTAGTTGGGTTCTTTATTGACAACGTCCACTTCAAACTTCGGTAGGAGGTATAGTTTGAGTGTTATCAAAAAGTGGCGTCGTTGCCAGGGAATACGGATAAGACTAGATTATTTTCTTGTGTTTGACTTTTTTGGTAGTTATTTCCTTAATTATGTTTTCTTTTTGTTTTTGATACCCGCAGGCTGTTTTTCGGTGAATGCCAAGCACTCGGAGTAGTGGAGATCCCTTGATTCCGTTGAATCCAGAAATTTAACGAACACTGCACAGGATGGAGAACCAGGTATAAAGAGATGCCCGCATAGCTGAAGAAGCTTGGCAAGCTGCACTTCAGGATGAGAAAGATGTCAGAGAAGAGGTAGTTAATACTGGTCGACCTGGGAGGGGAAACTGAGGTTATAGACTTGCCCCTCAGTTCTTCAATTATGAGGAGTCAGACATTGATGAAGTTAGGTCAACTGGAGCAATTGTGCCACCGCCACTACCATCTGGGGCCAAATTTGATATCACGAGCACCATGATTCAATTATTAAACATGAAAGGGGTGTTTAGTGTTCACGCAGCAGATGACGCCAACCTGCACTTGATGAACTTCGTAGGAATATTCAAGGTGTACAAGTTGCCCGGAGTTAGCCAAGATGCCATTCGGCTCAGACTTTTCCCCTTCTCTCTATCAGGGGGAGCCATTTTATGGTTATCGGAGTTACCCAACGACTCCATAACTAATTGGAGGGAACTCAAGAAGGCCTTCTTGGAGCGATTCTTCTCCCCTCTAGAATGTTGCAGCTAAAGGATGAGATCTACAATTTCTGACAACTCAAGACATAGGCACTTCATGAAATCTGGTTGAGGTTAAAAAGGAAGTTGACAAAGTGCCCCAACCATAAAATCCCAGATGACAGTTTGTTGGAAATTTTTTACAGGTCATTAAATAATATCACAACAGCTGTGGTGGACACGGTGGTAGGAGGAGCATTGATGAGTCACACCTGGGATCAAGCTGCTATAAACTTTGACAGGGTGACTAAGACAAACAGGGCATGGCATACCAGGAAGGCTGATGCAGCGGTCGGTACATATGTTGTTGGTTCAACTGTAGACCAACATAGGAAGGAAGAAGAACGCGACCAAGAGTTGGATCACATGCATATATCATTGGATTTACTTACCAAGCATATCATGGGAGCAGCAGCCAAAAAGGTAAATGCAGTGGGGACACAAGGAATGGAGCCGGGAGATGATCACTCTAACTTGGAGGAAGAGGAAAATTTCATGGATAGACAAGTGGCGGGTTTTTTAGCCAACGCCCAAGCGTCTGGAAAAGAAAATTGGTGCCAAGGTTCTAGAAACCTAGGTTTGAACCAATACAGAGACAACTACAATCGAAACGGGTACAGAGATAGGAGCCGCGATCATGAGCGCGATGGAGAATAGAGAAGAAATGATGGCTACCGCAATGACCAGGTTGGAGTTTATGTGCCTCCCAATGCACAAGAGGTGGAGGCTGAAAAATCAATGTTAGAGAGCATGATGGCCGAGATGCTGAAGAAGGTGAGGTCCACTGATGAGCAATTGAAGGAGATCCGTGGTGACATATCAAGTATGGGTTAGAGAATGGAATCTCATGCAACCTCCATCAAGAAAATTGAGCAGCAGCTTGGGCAACTATCAACATCACTGAACCATAGACAAAAGGGTACACTGCCTAGCAACATCGTCTAGCAACACCGCCCAGAACCCAAATATTGATGGCCACTGCATGGCAATGATGACTAGGAGTGGTAAGACCACAATTTTGACCCCCATTTTCTGGTTGTAGTTGAATGGAAGAAAGAGAGAATTATTGAGGAAAGTGATAAGAGTGCTGTCGAGAGTGTTGAGTTGCCAGAGGCCTTGATAGAGGAGAAAGAACCTGAAATTGATCAAAAGCAACTTAAGTGCACAGAGCTATCTCGCGACCACTGCCACCATTCCCTAAAAGAATGAAGAAAAAGGTGGAGAATGGTAAGTTCCAGAAATTCCTTTCAATGCTTAAGAAACTATCTGTGAACATACCATTGGTAGAGGTATTCAAACAAATGTTGGGATATGCTTAGTTTATGAAGGACTTGGTGATGAAGAAGAGGTCCATAAGCTATGAGCTGGTAGACAATGTACATCACTGTAGTTCCATAGCTACACGGGTCCTAGCTCAAAAGAAGGAAGACCCAGGTGCTTTCACTATACCATGAACCATTGGTAATGTCGAGTTCGCAAGAGCAATTTGTGATCTGGGAGCAAGCATCAACCGACATGAATGTGAAGAAGCCAATAGGGATCCTGTTCGATGTACTAGTTAAGGTGGAAGAATTCATATTCCCAGCAAATTTTGTGATTTTGGATTGCGAGGTTGATTATGAGGCCCCAATCATTCTAGGGCGTTGAAGTTTACACTAAAAAAAGATGGGGTCACTTTCAACATCTGCCGGACAATGCAGCAACCCAAGGAATACAATGTAATATCAGCATCAGAGGATGAATATGAGTCACTTGAAGAATTATGAGTAGTCAAGAGACTTGCGTCATGCTGTGATGTTAAATCAGGCGCTTCTTGGGAGGCAACCCAAGTGGTGACTTGGTGAAGTCTGAGTAACCGGGCCACCTGCATCGTGCCGCGACATTAAATCAAGCGCTTCATGGGAGGCAACCCAAGTTATTGAACTAATGTGTGCTCAGTGTACAGGGAAAACAAAAATAGGAGGCATAAAAATTGCTGAAAAAGCAGCTACTACGGCTCTCAATACGAATCCTGATAATATCCTATGAGTCGTAGCAGAAGGTATGGTAAGGTTTAGAGATGTAATTCTAAAGAAATGACCTATGAGTCATCATATGAACTGTACCTACCTTGTACGAGTCGTATGATGTACTCATAGGTTCCCAGGTAAGTTTTCAAAACTCTGACTTACGGGTCCAAGGGATGAGTCATACGTCCTTCCCACGACTCGTCGTACGAGTCGTGACGGGTCAAAATTTTAAAAATTACCCGACTTTGCCCAGGTTTTCACATCTGTCCTTTTTCCTATTTTAAACCAAAGACCTCACACAAACCTTCTTCCTATGCAAACAAAAGCAAAACTACGAACCCTACCTACAAATCCCTCACACCCGTAACTCAAGAGCAAGGAATCTACGACCAATTTCCTGCTCAAGTTAAGTGCATCTCAACCCACATTTGTGATTACCAGTCGAAGAAAGAAGTAACAAGTAAGTAATGTATTGATTATCAAAAATCTTAACTTGCTTGAAGTTATCACTGTCAAAACGCCTGTGAGTAGTATTCTTTGCTTGAAAAATCTCAAAAATACAATGATTAGGGATGTTATCGAACCATGAACGACTGGGAAAGCATTATATTTTTGTTGGGATAAACTTGTGAATTGAAGCGTTTCAAATTTGAGTTATTGGTAGTGACTAAAAAGGGGAACGATGAGTAGTGGTTAATTGGTTGAATGATATGCCTAGACCTGGGGAAATCTGAGTACCCAAATTGTGAAAAAATAATCCTTGCAAACTGAGCAAAATTGAATAAGTCAAGAAAGTGGTATGAAACATAGTACGGTTCGTAGTTTGTCACTATGAGTCGTACTGAGCATTCATACCCAAGACCTGAACAGGGCTAAGCTAGATGAGGTAGAAGAGTCCTTCCTACGACTTCTGGAATCGATATATGGGTCGTACCTCGACTCGTGGTAAAATACAAAGAAAATGGTAGTGTTAGGGCTTCATCAAACGACTCAAGGTACGGGTCATACCTTCATGGTGTGAGTCATACGTGTGAGCCTTAACATGCATACAGAGTTTCTAGGCCTTCATACGAGTCGTACTTTCAGGGTACGACCCGTATTGTCGACCCGTGTTAAGAGTATGAAATTGTTTTTTTCTAGTTCTTTTTTCTCAAATATGGAATTCTAACTTTCTTCTCTACAGGTACAATGACAATGAAGCGAAAAGAATCCAAAGCAACATTCTGGAGAACATTAATTGATGAAACATCCAAGTGTGAGGTTGGGCAAGCAGGCAAGTCCCCTAGTGGATTGGTTGAGGATTACCAGGTAGATACTTCAGACACTGACGAAACCAGAACCACTAGAGCAAAAGTAAGAGCACAAGCCGAAGAAGCTACTGTCACATCTGCCCAAGCTCCCCAGTCTGAGGAGGGAGCTAGAGGAGGTAATCAGGAGTCGGGAAACGACTCAAATGCAGATGAAGGGTCTGAGGAGACCCAATTAGATGAGGCAACTGGCAGCGATGAATCATAGGAATAGACTCCAAATGCTTCACAAGTATAGACTCCATCCATAGAGAACCACACAGTCCGGTGGAGAGTGCCGGGATCTAGAGAAATCTATGAGCAAGGCATTTCTCTAACCGCCAAGAACAAGCCAAGGAAGAGCATCCAGGAAGAGCTGTAGATCCTCACAAACTCACTGAGTACAGTTGAGAAGATGAAGTGGATATTCAGCTTCTATGGTTTCGAGTGGATGGACAAGACTCCAGCTCAGTATATAGCAGAATTGGTCCGGGAGTTCTACGCCAACTATTTGGCCACCATGGAGCAAAAGGCAAAGGAGGATCAGAAAATAAAAGACCAACCCCATATGGAGAGTGTGATGGTACGAGGACGAGAGGTAGATATATTAGAGAAGACCATCTCTCGGGTTCTATATGGACCACAGTTCGTGCCTACATGGATGATTCCTGAGTATGACATAGGGTGGAGGAAATGAAGCAGATCAGGAATTTGGGTTTGCAGGAAAGGAATAGGAAGTTGCAATGGTTGGAAGATGTGATTGCTGAAATAAGGACGAAGCTAAATGGGTTACTGGTGGAAAGCATGTGACAAAGAACTCACTCAACTTCATAGAAAGAGATTGCTGGACACTAGTACGCCACTAGTTAGCACCCACGGTCAATGAAAATACATTGAGTGCTGACAGAGTAGCTTTGGTGGCATGCCTCTTGTCCCGCTATTCGATTAACATATTGAGGATCATCACAGAGGAGATACGAGATCAGGCGGTGGGAGTAAGCACTACCATCCCATTCTCGAGCCTTGTATTCAGGCTATGTACAGAGGCAGGGGTGCCAATACGATAGGGTGAGGAGCGGCTGATCAGAAGCTAGAGGATTACAGTTATCGGCCTTATCCGGGATGAGATGAACCCGATAAGCTGAGCCAGAATACCCACCACAATTCCATCGGTCCAGCCAGCAGGGGATGGACAGGTGAATGTCCCCACCTTACACGAGCAAAGCGAGACACCGGCTATAAATGTCGGTCATTCAGAGTCAACTCCTAGCACTTTAGCTACACCACAGCCTAGCCTGCAGACTCAGACTCCACCAGGGCATATTTTGGTGCCTCATGACTTCCTCCAGAAACTAGCTAAACGGTTGACCATGGTTGAATGAAAAATTAAGCTATGATGGAAAACATAAAGCCACGGGTTAAAACGGAGATTGATATAATAGCTCATGCTCTACATGCTCGCTTGGATGGTTTTGAGAGTCGACTCAATGTGCGGATGACGGAGCAGACCGACACCAGTAGTCTCCATGAGGAGTTGGGGGCTCTTTGGAGCCAAGTAGCCTAGTTGTCATCACGAAAACCGACAGTCATAGCAGCCCCCACTCTTCCAGAGCTCGATGAGGAGATTGACTTGGCGGCTTATTGGGAGCCGATGGTAGCTGCTGGAGATAAGGGAAAGAAAAGAGCTTCTGAGGATGTTGGAGAAGAGAGTCTGAGAAAGAAGAGGAAGAAGGAAAGGAAAGAACTCAAGCGAGCTAGAGCAGAGAGCCTGCAGACTCATGACACACATATGTAAGAGCTGCAAGAGCAAGCTAGAGGAGCGGCAACTCCACCATGACTCAGCCTAATCTTGCCAGTGGCCGTGACCCTTTGGGTGAGCCACCTTCAACCCAGATTGACACTGAGGCCGTAGAAGCGACCAAAACTACTGAGGGGGTAACCACTCCCCATGTGGATACTTCATTGAGTGCTCCAGCCACTGCTAGTGCCACAATTGCAGTGGAGGCACCTCTTCCGCAGGACGACAGGAGAGCCTAGAGAGCCACAAGTATGTTCCCTTCCCTAGGTTATTGTAGTCCATGCTTCGGGGATGAAGCTTAATTTTCAAAAAGGGGAGGGGTGTACTTGTGATTTTTGAGATTTTTGATTTGTTCGAGGGTTTTTCTTGTCATGTTTCTTTTCCCTTGAACATGCTATCTAGTAGAACCAACATGTGTAGGATTTTTTTTATTTCTTATTTTGTGATGTTTGTTTAATTAGAAAGTAACTTAGGAGTACTCAACCAATGAAAATGCACTAGTTTTAATTTTTGAAAAAAATTGACCCTGCTTAAAATTTTTTGATACATTAGCTATGTATTTGTGTCTGCATGCATGATTTATGTGGATCTTTTGATGTCATTTAGTTTATTAGTATGAGGATTCTTGTTAAGCCATGTGTAAACCAGACAGGTGAGGTGAATATAACTCATGTACCATGAGTGAGTAAGGTGTAGTACTTAGTTCAGTATTGTGTTGAAGATCTATAACTTTCCTGGTTGGTCTTTGCATAGGCTAAGTATGGTTGGCTAGGATATGATCATAGGCCATTTTTGTTAAGCTCACTTTTAGCCTAAAGAACCGTACCAAAATCATATGATTCCCTTGAGCCCAATTTTGAGCCTTTAATAGACCATTTTTCTTTGATTAATCGATTAACCATACCCATTTGTTTATAATGAACCTATTTTGATTTGGTCCTTTCTTGGATATTGTGAACCTCAACATAGGAAAAATGCCTAAGTTGAGGGTGGCTAGAGTAGGGGTGCATAAATGATGGGGACGAGAAAAAGGGAGAGAAAAGAGAATTTAAAAAATGAGGTATGGTGAAAAAAAATGAGATTAATTTTTTTTTGAAAATCTTGAAAAAGAAAATTCAAAGGAAAAAATGTTGGAAAAAGTTGAAAATACACCACACCCATACAAATGTACATAATAGAGGTGAAAAGGGAAAAAAGGAATGAAAAGCATAAAGGGAGAAATAGGTGAA
>JACEIK010015261.1:0-20090 GCA_018107945.1 Datura stramonium | reverse complement strand
ACCACTGTTGTAGGTCTAGGGCTTCCTAGACCTAACTTCTTGAATACCGAAGTTGGCATCAAGTTAATACTCGCTCCCAAATCACATAAACCGCGAGCTCAGATACTTTGCCCGATTGTCAACTGAATTGTGAAGCTCCCAGGAACTTTGAGCTTCGTGGGCAACCGGTTTTGTATCCGGGAAGTGCATTCCTCTGTAAGGGCCACCGTGGCATATTCGGTAAGCCTGCTTGTGTTGGCCACGATGTCCTTAATGTACTTTGCATATTTAGGCACTCCCTGCAAAACATCAACAAGAGGTAAGTTAATGTGTACCTGTTTGAGCACCTCCATGAACTTTGAAACACGCCTCCTCCTTGTACTTCCTTAATCGTTGAGGAACGGGGGTGGAGGGAGTCTAAGCGGTTCCCGGCATCCTTGTGTTTCCCCCTCTCATCATTCTGCTCCCTCTCCCGCTTACGCAACTCCCGACTGTTGAGGTGGTCTTTCGGGTTCCACCTCCTTCAGCTTCCACTCAAGCCACTCCTCGTGGTCTTGCATTGACACAGCAGGATTGGGATCTATGTCACTGTGGAGTCCTCCTCTAGGCCTGGTGTTACGGGCTCCAGCAAATTGCCCAAATTGATACTCCGGTGCCTTGGTAGCCAACTGAATATTTTAACATCAGGCGCCAATTTGGCATGGTCGACACAACGGTTGAGCTTGGGCGGCTATGGTACCGAACATCTCCTCATGTTGGGTGATGGTGGTGGAGGGGGCATTGTTTTACGTATTTGTGCACGATAGTTACGCTGGCCCTCCTTGATTCCCGCTGCATCCCTGATCCGAACTCTGCCCTTGATGGTTGTTGCTACCCCGAGAAATTGGGTGATTCCTCCAGAGTTGAATTGTAGCTATTCCCATATTTTTGTTGGTGGTTGCTCCTTTGTGCATTTCCTACAAAGTTCACCGAGTCTGGATTTGCTCCACAACACTCGGGCGGGAGTGTTCATTGCTCCCGCACACTTCACACCAAATACCAGCACCTTTGCATTAAGCTGGGGCTTGAAGAGTGGCTCAAGTTCATATTGCAGTGGGTGTTCAAGCGATTGCAAGGCGGCTATACATTGCAGCGATAGTGTAAACCCATCCACTTCCAAGACTCCAGCTGCTTTCCTTGCTCCTCCCCTTGAAGAGTCGCATTCCACTCGGTTCCTGTAATCAGTCAACAAATATCTGAGTTCTTCACTTAAGTCTTTTCTAAAGCCCCCAGTGCCGAATCTAGCAAAATTTTAGTGTGGGGTTCCAAACCCTCTATAAAAAGTGTGCACCAACACATCATTTGTGATGGTGATGAGGACGGAGTCCCTCAACAATGATTTAAGCCTCTCCCGGGCTTGATATGATTCTCTCCTTCCCTTTGTTTAAAACTTAGAATTTGAATTCAAGCCTTATTTGTTTCTGGGAGGGAAGAATCGGATCAGAACTTTGCGAATCATCCCATGAGGTGATAGAGTTTGGTGGCTCGGCTCGGCCACCTCTTAGCATCTCACAAGAGTGAAAATGGGAAAAGTGTAAGCTGAACATAATCTGTTGACACTCGGCGGATGTAAGTGTCCTTATCTCAGAAAATTCTGAAGATGTTGTTGCGGGTCCTCGTGAGGGGGCACGTAAACTGCCCGCTTGTGTACCTTAAGCTGCACCATATTACCGGTTTCAGCTCGAACCTCCCTCCTGGCTCAGGTTTGCGAATGCTAGAAGTAACATTGCGAGCTTGGCCAAGGATTGCCACATCGCGAACCGGCCTGGTTGCTAATTCCTCGGGCACTAATTCTGCCCGCACTATTGGGGATTCTGTGGTTGCTCCATGATAGTTTGTATGAGCAGCTATGACTCTCTCTAGAGCTTCTCTCGTTGACAATGAGGAAATTATGCGTTAGAGCTCTAAGGATGGATCCATACCAACCCTTTGTCTCTTACCAGTGTTCAACGAGAATACATTTTCTTTGCAAAATACGGGCTAAGACAAGTTGTCAACACAAAAATATTGAAATAGCAAACTAACACTTAAAATCAAAGTAAAAATGAAAATTTCACCAATTGCCTATTCCCGACAGCAGCACCAAAAACTGATGAGCCGCGAAATTATGCAGGTCGTACAGAAGTAATAAAGTGGCTCTTTGGAACGGATTGTCGAACCCACAGGACAGGAATACGGGGTGAAATCTTTTAAACGTTAATTTACTACACCTATAAGGTGAAGACGAGTAACGAAAGATAATTGGTTTTTGAGAATAGAATTTTTATACTACACTAAACTAATTATACAATTGAATCTAGACAATGGTTAAAATAACGAGAGTTTACGAAGAACATGTGAACACGAACTATGAATTTACGTGGTTTATCTTTTCCTCGGTTGCTAGTCGGAACTACTGCCTATGGATTAAAACTTCTCGTATTTAAAACTTAAGAATCATGAACCTTCCACCTCGTTTTCGTATTAAGAAGAATTCAAGTTCTAGCTATACGAAACCGGTTCCACACATGACTAATACGACTTTCGGGTATATTTCTATCCCGAAGGTAAATCAATTCCCAATTCTCCCGAACCAAGAAAAGATCATATCCTATTAATTCACAACTTTCCAATTTCTTGCCCTCTCGGGTGAAACCCGGACTTTAGTTTACACTAACATTGTGGACATTAATGTAGTAGGAACAAGAATTAAATAGAACAACCATGGAAGAAAAGCGAAAATAAACCAGCAATTCAATAATTACATTGCAACACAAAGTTCATAACCTCAACAAGAAGGAGAATTAGCCACTCATTTGTGGATTAAACATCCTAAAACAAATTGTTAATCATACACAAGCAATTGAAAGGAAGAAAGAAAGAGATAGAAGAACCTAGAAATTTCGTCCTCAATGCTGCCTGTAACCCACGTTCTTGCTCCCACCAAGTCAGAATAATTGAAAATGCCCCTAAGTGCTCTATTTATCTAGGGATAAATTTTCCCGGAATAACGAGCAACGTGTCCTGGCGTGCATGTGACCGCTGCCTGCGTGACACGGTGCAAGCGCGCGGAAGCCCTCACGAGTGGTCCGCCCAGGTAATTGCTACCAACGTGGCACGGCGTGCATCGCGGAGCACTGCCAGCGTGCCACGGTGCAATCAGCGGACCCTCTCTGAAATGCACCATCTTAATAATTCACTTCCAACGTGGCACGGCCCGATCGCGGACCTTCTTGGAATTTATTTAGATTTCCATCTCCCAGGCAGAACGCATCCGCGATGGCAGCGTGCCACGGCTCCATCGCAGGCCTTGTAATCCTCGCTTCACCATCCGCTTCCTTGCTCGTTCCGAGTTCCTCCTTGATTTCTTCAACATGTCATTTTTCATCAACAAAAGCATGTTTTCTCTAAAACAACGCTAATCATGTTGCAGTTCATTATAAGTCACACTTCCATACAATTTACATGAGGAATGTACACAATTTATTGGACAAACAAAACGAAAATTCTTCTTTGAGTATCGATTTGGCATATAAATAGCATATCACCTACACACTTAAAATCTTGTTAGTCCTCGAACAGCCTCCACCTAACTCTTTGTTCTGATACTCCTCATGGCTATTTGAGCTCAAGTATAGTCAGACCTGGTCCATTACCGATTATGTTAGAAGCAAATCATCAAGGGCGGCGAGGACGCTCAATAAGATTCCCTCACAACAATATCAAGTCTCAACAAACAAATAGCACATATATATAGAAAGCATGTTTAACTAAAAATACTATCTGAATTACGTTCTTATTACGTATCTTTATATGTTATACTGATTCTTTACTACTTTATACCGATTCTGTAATCTTTATTTAACTGTATGGCTAATCTGTTGCGGATACTATACGCGTGAATGGCTAATGCGCAACAAGATATCATCTATGCCGAATGGCTAAACGTAGCCAAGATATCATCGCTCAGATAGCCCACAATCTACTAGTAAAAATACTATCTGTCTATCGATTTTACTTTACTAACTTTATTCTGAAAATCTGTATCTTTTTATTCTAACAACATGCTTTCTAATCATATAATAGACTATCTTTGAATACAAATGCTAACTCACCCTATGGCGCATGCTTTCTTGACTTTGATTTGATACAATACATTAACCATGACTAGATTGCTGACTTACTCAATACTCAACATTCAACTCTGAGAACTCAAATTCGGAGTTTACTATGATTTACAAGACTAAGGCTACTATCTTGCCGAAGCGCTTTACATACCTGCCACCTCGAGTTATCCAGCGTCGGACGGCTCGTCAGTACTCCGGCTATTTCTTCCAGCTACATTCATATACACGTCAATTAGTACTAAATACAACACTATTACGAAAGACACGCGTCACTTTCAGCCCATATTTATAGCCTAAACTTAGGCTTATCGAAGAACAGTCGAAAACTTGCTATTTTCGGAAGTCGAGGAAGGGAAGAAGTATTTACTTTACGGCTAGGAGCACATTGACACTAGTTTGGAGAAATTCTACTTACATTAGTCCGGTAGCTCGCGATTTATCGGCCGAATTTCGCAAAACAAAATCCGTAAGAATTCTCCCTGCTACTAAATACATGATTTTGAGGTTAATTTGTATTTTGAACTTCGTTTGGCAGGCGTATTGAACAATATTTTGTTACCCTATTCATTACTACCTACTTGTTTTCTCTCTCACGTTAAAATTATAATGAATATATCACTAAAAGCGTAGTTGGGGCTTTATATACTTTTGCTTGGACAGGCCCAACGTGTCCACGAGGCCAACGCGGTGGCCGCCTCAGTGACACGCTGCCATCGCGGTAGGAGCTCTCCGGCTCCTTCCGCGATAGTTCGTGATTCTCGTCGATCTTTCAGGCCTTTTCTATCACGTATGGCTTTCAAATAAACAGCAAAAACGAATAGGCTATCTAGGTGCGGGAATCTTACGGGGTGTAACAAATCTGATCAAGAACTTCTTCGCCAGGTCACCCCAGAAGCATGGATTTTGGTGGCTCAGCTTTCAACCACCTTTTGGCATCTCCCAACAATGAAAATGGGAAGAGGGTAAGTGGAAATAGTCTGTGGGGACAAAAGAAGTTCTGTAAGTGCTTTGTTGCGGGTCCTCATGTGCCATCCTAGTTAATTGACCACTAGAATGTACAGCTGCACCATGTTCTGTTTCTATTCAAAGTTCCCTCCCGGCTTCGGTTTCTGAGATACTAGAGTTCACATTCTTCGCTTGTGGGATAGCCTCTTCGCGAACTGGTCTGGCTGCCATTGCTTTAGGTGGCAATTGTTCTTCTTCTGGTGCCAAATTTTTGGCGACTGCCCGAGCGCACACGCAAGTGTACGTGGTCTTATAAGTAATATAGTGGCCCTTTTAAAATGGGATGTCGAACCTAGGAATTTGGACCAATTGCTATGATAAAGTTCAAGTGTGATATTAACTTTCCTGAAGTGTTGATTTAGACTTTTTTCAATAAAAGTTTAATTAAGTCTACTAGTGGTCACAGAAATACTCTGAAAACATTCAAGAAGCAACTAGGGCTAAAGCGGGATAATCATGCGATACTACGCTTTGTAATGGTTTAAGTATGGAATTATCAATTGTCGTCTCATATAATTGCATATGCATGATTATGGTCTTTTGAACTTCTAAACATTACAAACTAACTCCACAACTACATCGTTGAGCGATGTCTATTCTGATTGTGACAATTCAGTTACGTGGATGTAGTTTACGGGGTTTATGCTCTTGATTAGGGACTTTAGTACCTCTAATCATTTAACCGAACTTAGCTTCACAACTACTTCTATGAGTAGTGATGTGAAAATTCTAAGTTGGTGTCTAGCTCATCCCGTTTTAGTAACCAAGCAAAGGCAAATTAGGTATAACTTCTTATCCTAACCTTGAATTATATCGTAGATACAAACTTGCTCCCTATATTCTTTGTTCTTGCCTAGGTTTACTTTCTCAAGCTTTAATCTAGGTGTAACATGTTTCATTTCATGGTGATCAATCGCAAAAGCAACCACTAGTGAAATGTAGGACAAAACAACAATTAATAACTTAAAACCAAAAAAAAAAAAATCATGTATTCACAATCATACCATGTGGGTTCAACCCTAGAGGAAGGAGTTCTAGCCACTCAAGTTAGTATGATTACAGAAAAGCATGATAAATAACATACATACAAGAATTGGTAGAATATAAGATGAAATTGATGAACCCTAGGTGAGTTCTCCACTTCTCCCTTCACTACTTGGCAGTTTTGAGACATAAATCGTGAAAAATGTTTTTGAGATAAGGGACCGTAGTAAATGAGAATTGTACAAAGAGTATGCCCGGCATGGAATAGCTCCTTGGAACGGTGAATCTGCTAATGCACTCCATGACACAGAGGTATCGCAGCACACTGGAAAACACCTAAAAATGACATTCGGGTGCAGACTTGCCCGTGACGCGTGGTACTCTGCTGTGCGGTACGATGGCCCACGTTGCATGACCACTGACCCGCGCGAATTTCTGGTGGCACAATGACCCCAGCGCGCAGATTTACTGCTGCACTGCCTTCTTCCCGTGCCTGGCATTGGCGTGGCACAGTGCTGGGTGCGGCACCGCACGGTGGCCTGTTGCCCGGCCTTGCAAAGGCATGGTTCCTTGCCAACTTTTGTGAACTGCATGCAGCTCCTTCTCCACTTCACCCATCACTGTTTAGTCCCTAGTATTTTAAACCTACAAAAACAGAACTAATAATGTTGGGTAGTATATCTTCACATTTACATAAGAATTACATGAGGAATATACCTGTATAAATAAGTAGATAAACAAGGCGAAACACTAAGTTATAAAGTATCACTGGGCATGTTTTCCCAAGATCAATCGAGGTCCATGAAAGCTGCGGGGGAATTAGTCGGAGTCCGTAGGACATAACCATGAATTCATAGTGACCATCACGAGTTCTGAAAGCTATTTTGGTATGACACATTCCACGACCCATAGGCGTGGTATCCCGACCGAGATCTACCTTGGAAAAACAAGCGGCTCCACTGAAGCGTCGAAAAACTCGCCAATCCTTGGTAGGGGTGCTTGTTCTTAGCGTGACCTTATTCAACTGACGATGATACAGATTTTGAGGGTACCGTCTTTCTTTCGCATGAATAATACGGAGCACCCCATGGAGAGATCTGGGCTGATGAAAACCTTATCAAGAGGTCTTTTAGTAGCTCCTTCAACTCCTTAAGCTCGATTGGAGCCATTCCTTCATGAGAGATGGATATGGGTTGAGTATGCGGGAGAAGTTCTAGGCCGAAGTCTATTGTGGCTTCCTTTTAGGAAGACTCCGGGAAGATCTTCGAGAAACACGTCAAGGAACTCGCTAACAGTGGAACTAATTGAATAGCCGAGGTCTTGGAGAATTTGGAATCTTTGGCCGGAACTAGATGATAAATGCACCCTTTAGAAATAAGCTTTTCTGTCCTTATTGTGCAGAAATAAACCAGCCCTTAGGCGGCTGAGACTCTTGCCCCGTCACTCTAAAGCGGCTCATTAGTGAAGGCGAAAATCGCGACCTAGTTCTACATTTGGCGAGGCATAGCTGGAGTGTAACAATCAATGCCAAGAATGAGGTCAAAAACAACCATGTCCTAAGTCTAAAAGATCAACTGGAATGACCTTATTCAAGATTGAGACAGGGGAGTTTCTATACACCAGCGCGCTCTAGCCCGGCTCTAAGCCAGGTTAGCCGGCGAGAATGGTTCTAAGAGGAGACTTACGGACTGATATCAAAGCCCCGGACAGCTACATAGGGAATTCGCGAATGATAATGTGTCTCCTTGATCTAATAGGGCCTACACATCTTAATGGAAAAGGCGTAACATATTTGTGACCACATTAGGTGAGCTCTCCTAATCTAGACGAGAGGATAAAGCATAAAAATGGTTTTGTCGTTGTCTCCATCACAATACTGAGTTTGGCCCTGCGTGATGGTCGACTCTTTGGAGGGCTGGCACAGTGGTGGATTGAGATCGCCCCCATCCTGCTGATGGGCATTTTTTAGTCGATGACCTAGTTGTCCACACCCAAAGCAACCCTCTCTGCACTGAAGGCATTCCCTTGGATGGTTCTTGCCACCCTTAGGGAATGTCGGGTAGAAGGATTTTGGTTACGTGACTCTAGGACTATGAGTGATAGCTAGATGCTCTACCCCTCCGATCCTTGGGACCGGAAGGTAGGGACGCTGGCTGAAGTGGAGTCTTTGGAGCCATCTGGCTGTTGTTGTGGGCGGTTACTACCAGCACACCTCTAGTGTCCATGTCGATTGGCTAGTCCTTTCCCCTTGCTCCCACTCCAAGTCTTTTAAATTTTCTACCTTAATCACTTGGAAGGCATGAATGATGAGGCTAGAGAAGTAAATATCTTTAATAAGCATTGTAGTCCTAAACTCCTTGAGGACCAAGTTCATTTAACATCGACGAACTTTATCATGCGAGCCCTTAGCTGGCTACCATCTCAGGAGTATATTTATACAACCTTGTGAACATCAAGTATACTCTTCCACCGTCCTATTTCCCCATTTCAGATTCATAAATTCTGCCCACCTTAGCCTCCCTAAGCTCCGGGGGAAAAGTCTGTCTAGGAAGGCTACATTATGAACTCCTCCCACTCCACACGATTCTTGCTCCCAGCGGTCTACCCTCCTTCCAGCGATGGTACCCAGTTGGCTACCCTTTCAGTGGTAGAGCGGTCATGTCAACACTCTCGAGAAGAGCTAACACACCAATAATTCAGGTGATCTTCCCTAATCTCATCCACTTGAACTCCTGGCTAGGTCCTTTCATACCTTAGATCCATGAAGCTAGAGGGTTCATTAGGGTGATCCAGAACTCAGACGATTCTTGCGAAACCCATTAGTATTCACCGAAACCACCACGCTAGTTCACCTGGTTTGTGGCTACATGCGTGCGGCAGTGGATTGCTACACTCTGGAGCTCTACGGAGGACGTGGGTCATCCTGAGGGGCTGACGGAGCCGTGGGGCATGTCGGTGGCATTGCGGCCCCTTCTTTCATTACCACGTCTTGGAGGCACGTTCCAAGCTTGAAAAACACCCAGCACGAGTTGAAAAAAGTTTCTGGAATCGAACTTCAACGCACGATAAAAGTATGAACAAAGAAGTTTTACTAATAACGTCTCATAAAGCCCCATCATAAGTGTGGCAGCATACCCATGAAAAAGGACTCTACTCGATGTCTTTTAGGCATTCTAGGATACTCTAAACCTAGTCCTCGATACCAAGTTTGTCATGCCCCAGTGTATACAGCCGAGACACGGTGCCAGGTCACAAGTAACCCCAAGTCAACATGGTCTATCATTACATTGGCAATATGAAGGTAATATCATAGAAAAAGCTTTTAAAAAAATAAAAACCTATTTAAGAAGATGAACTAATTCATAAAGTTTTATGCAATTTGAAAACCAGTGATAATTTGAATCTTTGTCTGCATCTACAAAAGCCTCTAAGTCTGATTAGTTGCTGGGATAAGCCCCCCAACTAACTCTAAATTCTTGAAAGAAAAATAGCGAGGAAAATAAACATTTTCCTAGAAGATGAGACTACACTTGGTGCGGTGATAACTTTGGAAGATTACGCTAACGTTCTTGAGATTGAGAACCTATAGCTATATCATAAAATGATAAACCATAAGAAGGTACGCATCAGTACTTTGAATGTATTTAATAGCAGGAGAAAACATAACACGAGAGAATAAATAAATGGTAATAATGACATGCAATGACAAACGGAAATGCTACAATAAATGAAGCTAAAATATACTAAGATGGTCAAGCCAATACTGTCTAATAGTCAAAGACATGCACTAAATTTGAATCTTGAATCTGAACTAAGCATGTTGAGCAGTGAAAGCTGAAACTATTTTAGTGAGAGCTAACATGAGGCGAGCTAGTGGTGGAATCTATAGCAGAGCATATAATCCACATGAGCTAAATATGGAGTCACGATGTATACACCCCATTGGTAGGACCCAATATAACTTTTGAGGTATAAAGGCATGTACTGGGTGATCACATGTCTAGGACCATGAAGCCAATAAAAAGAACCTACTATGGCAACGTAGTTCCTAGGAACACAGGTGCGCTAGAACCCCGGTCCCCTCGTTACTAAATTCTACTCCCGCTAGATAGTCCTAGACTAATGATCTTGGGCAGAATTATATGCCCAAGTGATACTCAGATACGTCGTTTTGTCTTTTTTATCTATCGTTATTTGTACTTTCTCATGTAATTTGTAGTTAAAATGTGAATTTATACCCGCTTGACATGATTAGTGTTGTTTCTGCGGGAAAAGTGTATTTAGAAAGCTAAGATGCATGTGGGAGAAATCGAAAGGACTCGAAGCGAAAATTGGAAAAGGCAAAGGAAAAACAGCAGCAAATTAAGGGCTCCGCGATGACCATCATCACTCTGCCTACCAGCGGAGGCGACTACCGGATGATGTAATTTGGCCAAATTCGGTGGGTTCCGCGTTGCCTCCGTGGCGTTGTTTTTAATTACACCAGACATTGAATTCCGAGTGAGGGTTCGCGTTGGAGCCGTGGCGTTGGTCAAGCCCCGTGTTGCACGCCGTGGCACAAGGAGTAAAAGTTGAAATTGGTTAATAAGGGTCGCATTTGCGTGTGGCGGAGAGCGGTGCTCCCGATGCACTCGTGACACACGTTGCTTGTTATTAGGAAAAAATTTCCACTAGTATAAATAGCACATAGGTTCATTTTTAATTATTCTGACTTAGTTGAGCAAGGACGTGAGTTCTACTACGGGTAGTTGAGGGACAAAAATCCTAGGGTTCTTCTCTATCTATTTCTCCTTTATTTCAATTGTTTGTATAGTTTACACTCATTTGATGATGTTTATTCCCACAAATGAGTGGCTAAATCCACTTCTTGCTGAGGTTAAGAACATTTGTAGTGGATTGTAATTATTGATCATTTTGGTTTTTCATCTTTTCTTCCATGGTTGTTCTATTAATTCTTGTTCTTCCTGCATTAATGTTTGGCCAATGTTAATGTACATCTAAAAAGTCTGGTTTCATCTCGAAAGAGAAAGAAATTGGAAAGTTGTGAATTGATAGGATATGATCTCTTCTAAGTTTGGGAAAATTGAGAATTGATTTACCTTGAGGAATAAGAAATATATCGAGAGAAGTCATATTAGTCAGTAAGGAATCGGTTTTATATGGCTAGAGCATGAATTTCTTTTATCACGAGAAATTGTAGGCGGAAGGTTCATGATTCTTAAGTTGGGTTAAATACTAATCCATAGGCAATAATTCTTGACCCCAGCAACCGAAAGAAGATTAACAGTTGTATCGATAAATTGCTTCTACCTCCCTTTGCATGTTCGTTTTAGCCTCGGCATGCTCATTACTATAGTTCGACTCAATTTGTAAATTTGTATTAGATTAGTATAAATTAGAAACAAACTCCTGAAATCTTCTTTAAACTATTATCTGCATTTTTTAGAGTTAGAGTTCATTAATGCTTGATTTGATTATTACCTTGGTCCCGATCCTGTGGGATCGATACTTGTCTTACTTTAGCCATTTTACTACTTTTTCGACCACGTGCACTTGCGTGTAGTTATCAAAAGACCTGAACAAGTTTTTGGCGTCGTTGCCGGGGACTGGCAATTGGTGAAATTGTTTTCTTAAGTGTTAATTTACGATTTCTATATTAGTGTCGACAACTTGATCTTAGCCCGTCTTTTGCAGATATTGAATTATGTTGAACATGAAAGAGGAGCAAGGAGGCTGGTGGATTCATACTTAGAGACGGAAAGACAATTCCATCGTCAAAGGAGAGAAGCTCTAGAGAAAGGCTGCGGTTGCTCGGACGAGAAAATCTGGAGCAACCAGAATCCACCACTTATGGGGGCGTGTTAGTGCAGAAATGGCATCTCGCCGGTTCATGAAGTGGCCATCCCACATGCTAATAACGTTACATCAAGCATTCACAAACACGAGCCGAGGAGGGAGGTTCGGCGAAATAGAATATGGTGCAATTCTTCCGGACACCCGGCAAGCAATTCCTGAGTCTCCCTCACGAGGATCTAACATCTCCAAAACTTTTGGAGATAAGTGACACCCATCCCGGTTTGGGTATCATCTGATTATGTCAGGCTTACATTGTTCCCATTTTCACTTTTGGGAGAAACGAGGTGGTTGAAAGATGAGCCACTAATTCCATCACCACCCCAGGATGATCCACGCAAGGAAATTTATGATACGGTTCTTTCCATCCCAGGTAAAAGCGACAAAATTGGAAGTGATTCTATGTTTTAAACAAAGAGAGGGGGAGAATCTGTATCAAGCCTGGGAAAGATTCAAATCTATGTTGCGGGGGTTGTCCTCATCATCACCAATCCAATGATGTCTTTGAGTGCATACTTTCATAGGGTTTGGAACCCCACACAAAAAATTTCTAGACTCGGTTGGGGACAAGCATTAGAAAAGACTTATTAGGAGTTGTATACTTTGTTAAACCGTATTTCTGCAGGGAAATCCAAGTGGAATGCCGGACTCTCTTCTGAAGGAGGAACAAGGAGAGCGCGGCGGGAGTCTTGAAGTGGATGGTTTTTCGGCTATCATTTGCACGGATCGGCTGCGTTACGAATCAACTCAACACCCACTTCAGCAATATGAACTTGAATCAATCTCAAACCCCAGTGAAGGTAGTGCAACAGATTTGGTGTGAAGTGTGCGGAAGTAATGAACACTGTGATTGAGTGTTGTGGTGCGAATCACGATTCCAATGAACTTTGTTGGTAATGTACGGAGAAATAATCACCAACGGATTATGGAAACAACTACAACTCTAGTGGAGGAGTCACCCGAATTTCTCTTTGTGTAGTAATAGCCATCAAGGGCAGAGTTCGAGTCGGGGCGCGAGAGAAATCAAGGGCAGCGGAACTATCGGAGTCTCAATACAGAAGCAACAATGCACCTCCTCCACCACCATCACTCGGCATTGAGGAAATGTTCAAAAAGATGATAGCTAACCAAGCTCAATTGCATGCTGACTATGTGAGTGGCGGCCGATGGCTCATTAGTTAGCCACAAAACCTTTGGAGTACCAGTTTGGGCAACTAGCGAGAGCTCAAAACACCAGGAGCCTAGAGGACTTAAGTGACACGACCCCAACCCCAAGCAAGTGAATGTAGTGACCACAGAGGAGTGGTTTACAACTCCAAAGGAGGTGGAGCGAAAGACCACCTCGACGAGTCGGGAGTAGTGGAGAATGAGAGGGAACACGATGATGAAAGGGGGAAGAAGAAGGAAGATGAACCAAAGACCGCCACCCCCGTTCCCTTAAAGATTAAGAAACACAAGGAGGAAGCGTGTTTCAAAAAGTTCATGGAGGTTCTTAAACAGGTACACATTAATTTACCTCTTGTTTATGTTTTGCAGGGAGTGCCGAAGTACGAAAAGTATATCAAGGACATTGTGGCGAACAAAAGTAGGTTATTGATGCATACGGTGGCGCTTTACGGAGTGCACTTCCCCGAGATATAGAATAGGTTGCCACAAAAGATCAAAGAACTTGGGAACTTTACAATCCAAATTACAATTGGGCAAAGTGTCCGAGCTCGCGGATTATGCGATTTGGGAGCGGGCGTAACTTGTGCCGACATCGGTATTCAAGAAGTTGGGGTTGGGCAGTCCTAGACCAACTAGAGTGATCTTGCAGCTAGCGGATCGTTCTTTGGCCAAACTAGATGGCATTGTGGAGGACGTGCTGGTGCAAGTGGGCTCCCCCTTATCTTCAGTGAACTTTGTTGTCTTCCAGTTTTGAGTCGGATGCGAAGTCCATTTATTTTAGGACATCCTTTCTTGGAAACTTGGAAAGCGGCGATAGATGTAGATTTGCGGGGCAGCTAACTATGCAAACACACGACAAGGTAAATTACATTTAACGTGTACAAGGCCACGAAGCCTCCGGCCGTGTATGAGGCTTTCGGCGATCAACGTGCTTGATCAAGCGAATGCGCTAAGATGGTTTGATTGCAGCCGGTGTTTCCACCGATGGAGGACCCCCAAGTGGAGTTGTGGCAAGAAGATCAAAAGTGCCACGTTCGCAGTTAATGGGCATCGGTGTAAGCATGGCCGGTGAGGCGTTATTCGAAGAAACGTCCGTCACCTAGAAAAGGATGATTGAGCTTCATTGACGTCGAGCCGCGGCGGTAAACCGAGCGACGGGAAGCAACCCGTGAAAGTTGCGTAATAGATAAGTAGAATTAGCTAGTTAAGAAAAAAAATATATATATATATAAATGTAAATAAAACAAAAAAAAAATTGCGTTTGTGTTTGAAACCTTTGAATTTAACCAATTTCTTGTTGTGAGATAATTCCGAGGTTGAACGGAGGCAAAAATGCAAGGATCGCAAAGGAAAAATCAGTGAGAAAAATAATAAAGTGGCAAAAGAGTGAGCTGCGCGATGGCTCCGTGTCACGGAAGAGAGGACCTCTGTGTTACCCTCCGTGACACATTGAGGTGTAATTAAAATTTTTAAAATTCCGAGAACACCTGCCAGTGGCTCCGTGTCACGGAGGGTGCTCTGTGTTACCCTGCCGTGACACGTTGAAAGTCGCGTCGGGTCACACGGGTCATCGGGTGAGCGCAAAAAATCCTCCTTACAACCCCAAATTCCCATATTTTTTCCCCATTTCTCATCCCCTCCGCGACAAACACCCAAAAATCCCCCTTCCCCAAGTGACCACGGACCTAGGATCAAATTTCTTCAACTTTTCTTCATGTTCATTGAATTAAGGTACGTTCTTGAACTCAACCTCAATTTTTGCCTAAATTTTTCGATTTGGAGCATGTGGGTAGATAAACACTTGCCCTAAGTGTAAATTGAAAGCTTGATTCATTTAAGTTATTGTTGATTGATGTTAAGTAGTATCATTGTGATTATTAACTCGATAAATACATGCTTGATTGAATTTTGTGGAAATGGCTAGTTAGGGTTAGAATTTGAATATGCAGAAACAAATGTGGTTAGAAATCTTGAAAATTTTGGAGTTGTGTATGTTGGGTGAAGTGATTTGTGTTGTGAGTAATGTTGAATATGCTAAATAAACAAGGGATTTTCGGGAGAATGAAATTAGTGAATTAAATAAGTGGTGAATTGCATAGGTTATTGTTGAAGAATTTTTTTTTGCTAAGATCTATGTGATGTAATGGTATCGCTAGTGATATTGTGATTAGTTGTACGAAGTCTGAGTAGTACATAAAATTTATTCCATTGAATTATCTGAATGCATGAGGCATGTTGATTTTTTTTATAAAAATTGTAAAAAAAAGGATTGTCTTGTCGTAATGTTGTAATTGTGGCTAAAGACTAAATGTGGGCGACCTAACTCAACCCAGCCTTAGTCTAAGCCCCAAATTTACGATTGAATAACATTAGGGTGTCTGTTTGTTTGACGAACGATGGCGGCGGGCAAGACAAGGAAAGGGCCCATCTACATCGGGCGCCGGGAGAAAGTCCGGGTGGGAACAGCAGTCTAGCAGCACCAGCGGTTCGCATGGCCAACACACGTCAATACGGAACCCCGATGGGTAGTGACAGAGGAAGAATTGGTACACAAAGCACAAGGAGAACAAAATACTTTCCCGAGGAGCACATTATAAGGAGGCACTTGAACGGGGAATTCCCAGGATCGTACGCCGGATTGACACTGTCGGGATGAACTTCATCTTTGAAAAGCCCAAGGAGTGCAGTCTCCATCTGATTCGAAGTTCTACATGGAACAGACACTCCTTGATCACACCGTCAAGATAAGGGGGCAGGTAGTCACCTTTGAGCCCCATCACCTAAATGCCATCTTGAGGGCCTGAGGACAGTAGCCCATGTACTCGACGGCTGAACACTTAACTCCACCATGCGGATATCGAGACGCACTCATGTAGGCCCGTTCTACAACCGCGGTGGAGCGAGGCATAAGGAGAGGTGCTACCATCGAGACCTTTGCCCTACTCTCAAATGAATAGGAAGCCGGGATCGCTCAAAATTGTGTTCTGCACGATCCGGGGGTGCACATGATAGATATCACCCGGGATCGTGTGTGCTTGGTCTATGCCCTGATGAAAGGGCTAGAGATTAATGTTTGGGTGGTGATGTCATATGAAGGCAAGGCCACACTCCAACGACGCAGTGCAGGTTTGGTGGCTTTTCGGCACATTCTTGAGGAGCCTAGATATTGAGGAAGAGGCCTGGACTACACTCCGCAGATGGATGGCGTGCCGTGGATATCACAAAACCAAGGCACCCAACACCACTCACGAGGCAGTTCTCACACTAGCCGGCGACATGCTCGGGATGATCAATATATGGCCTATATGTTTGGGATGCGCGAGATGTTGCAGGCTGCGCATGGCGAAGGCGATAACGAAAATGAAGTTGTGGCAGCTCGACTTGGACTACCCCTTCGGCGAAAATGCTCAGGCTCTATGCCAAGTCGGGCCCAGCTTTGTGGGCACGTAGATGTGATGTCCCCACCGATGAGGAGACACGCCGTGAGGACCAGATATTAGTCGGATGAAGGCGGGGGCGATTCGGATATGGGGATGAGCACGGCTTTTATTGAAAGTGAATACTTCGATTGATCGGGAGTTTCACCACCTACTTTTGTGTTATGCTGAATTTTGTGAGCCAGCTTGGGGGCAGTGTTCGGTTTAAGTGTGGGGTGGGAGTAGTTAGGTGCTGGTTGTTTTATTGTTGTTTATGTTCATTTCTTGTGTTGTTGTGCACAGGGAAAAAATTGTGACCACTAGTGATTTTGTGTTTATGTTTTGTATTGTAAATCGGTGTTGTAATTAATGTGAAACTGTTGTGTGTGCTGTGGAGTTGTTGTTAGTAGATTGTGTGTAATATTTTTAGTTTCTCGAAATTATCTCTACTTTGTGGTTTTGAATTCTTGTTGCGTGTTGTACATGATATTTAGAATGCAAAGGTGATTCGTTTGAAAGCATGCAACTTTGTAAACATGTTGAGATACCTAGACCATAGAGTTCGATTTGGTGTGATTGAGGCTTAATTTTTGAATTCTTGTAAATAGCTAATTGAAGAGTACGCCAGATATGTCTTTAGTTGGTATTACCTTGAGTGTGTGATGAGGTTTCGAATTATTCCATGCTATTGTGAAGTGTGTAGAACTTTCCGGTGTGTGCGAAGCGAAATGAAGGAGGTGTAGTGTAGGAAAGGATGTAGGCATTTCTTTGATTTAACCGATAGTTTTTCCATTATCATACCTACCTTGAAAGTACATCCTAGTTAGCCCTATTGAGCCTTTAGCCTATTTTTTTTCTTTCATCGAATAGGTATAAGCAGAACAACCCTTCTTTTCAGCTGTCCAGGAATTTGATCCAAAAGTCTTAAGTGCTCAAGAAAAAAACTAATTTTCCCACAGTGTCCAGGTGAGAATTGTGAAAAGAAAGAAAAGCGGAGAAGTGGTGAGAAGTAAAGAAAAGGTCAAAGGTGCACTTGCCAAATTTAAATAAAATGAAGATGTATAACTAATCTTTGTTATTAAGTGAGTGTGCTTGAAAATGGGGACAAAAATAAAGAAATACTTCAAGAATGGGAGGATGAAGGAAGAAACAATGCCCATAATGTTGGTGGGATATATTGAAAAGCAGCTTAAGGATGCTAGTTGCTATTATTGGTTAGCTTGATATTTACTGGTTCCTTAGCTTACGGCCCCACAACCCGTTAAGTCCTACGTGATCTTACATCACCGCGTCCTTATATTGAGTGGAGTGAAACACTAGAGGCAAGCTTATGGTTTATGACATGATGCATGTGAATTATTTGGGAGAGAGAGAGATAGAATTGTGTTCATATGCCCTGCATGTAATGTTTGACTCATTTGATTGAAAAAGGGAAATTCTCTTGTGTTGTGAGGGCACATGCTCTGGCAAGGTTGAATTTTTTGTCGGATGTCTTGATCAACTAATTTGTATGAGTTTGTTGATATTGAGAGTCGATTATTGAGTCTAGGAGGTCTCAATTTGTTGAATGTCATTGCATTGATGAGACTATGCATCTTTCTTGATGATTTGGTATATTAAATAATCGGTATAACCCTCGGGTGTTGAGCCAAAGTAGCTATGATTGGGTATGTTGCATGAGTGTGGGGAATTATTATTAGACAGGCAAGGTTTTAAGTGTTGGGTAAGTGATCTTGGGCAGAATTATATGCCCAAGTGATACTCAAATGCTTCATTTCGTCTTGTTTATCTATTATTTGTGCATTCTCATGTAATTTGTAGTTAAAATGTGAATTTATACTAACCAACATGATTAGTGTTGTTTTGCAGGAAAAGTGTAATTTTAGAAAGCTAAGATTACATGTTGGGAGAAATTGGGAAAGGATTTGTAGTTAAAATGTGAATTTATACTAACCAACATGATTAGTGTTGTTTTGCAGGAAAAGTGTAATTTTAGAAAGCTAAGATGCATGTTGGGAGAAATTGGGAAAGGACTCAGAAGCGAGCAGTGGAAAAGGCCAAGGAAAAGCAGCAAATTAAGACTAGTCAGATCTTCTTATCAAGAAGTGTCATAACCATCTAAAGAACCACTAAAATCTGATATCTGAGTCTAATATTGATAACTGGGAGGCACCACTGACACCTCGAGAAATAACTGTAGCCAAATTGATCAGCTGACAATTCTGGATAACACTGAGTATGCTAATTGTAACACCCCATAAGTTTCTATCGTTAAGTCAACATATTCGTACACTGTTCAAGAGTTTTATAGTATGACGCATACGAAAAAGGGCCCGGAGAAAGGTCGAACAAGCGCGGAATCAGGGTTGCAAGGGATAAGGTCGGACAAGCTGCCAAAAGGGGCAACGTGTCAAAGACCCTCCCCCTCCACGATGGGCTCCATGACACACCCGCAATACGGCGCGATGGGTTCCACATCACGGACCCCCTGTCCACCACCGAAGTATATATATAAAGTCCCTTTAGTTGTTGAATCACTTTCATATATTAATATCTCCGTCCAGAGAGGGAGAGACACAACTCTTAAGTTATTTTCCTCCGATTATGCTGCCAAACGCTGTCCAAATTCAAATTAACTTTAGGTATTTGGTTCTAAGCCTGAAGGGAGAATTACTATGGAGTTATTTTATTGAAATTTGCCTGGAAAATCGTAACCCCGCTGAGTAGAAGTTTTAAGAAATACTCCAAATTGATTCCTATATAGTCACAGGCTTCAAGTAAGCATTTCTCCCTTCTGAACTCTCGGGAAATTATATATTTTCGGCTGTATTTCGTTAAGTTGAAGTATAGTTAATATTAGTATTATAAGTTATTGTGTTTTCCAAATTTTGTGCTGAAACTAGTCTCATTCTCCTAGTAATACAATTATAGTTGGAAAGGGCTATTGAATATGAATTGAAACTCGCCAGTTATTCAGAAATTGGTGATCGAGGTGTTAATCATAAATTGGTGATCGAGGTATGTTAAGGCGAATTCCTTCAGCAAGTTAGTTTCTTTAGTATTGTAATACTATTTGATTCATAGTAAGAGAGTCAGAAATATATCTATTGTTATTAGCTATTGTTGTTAGATGAGACTAGTATTCTATGTCTAGTTTGGGATTGACTTTGCCCTATATAGCCTTCCATAACCAATCCCAGGGTTACTAGCTGTGCCGACACCCGCCAGGGGCAAGATGACGTCACTCCAAGGTGAGGTATGCCGTCCGTGGGGGATGAAAATAGGGTACTAGGTCCTCATATAGTCCATTCTATGGTTGGGCTATTATATGTCGTATCGGTACCACACCCTCGTTGAGTCTTGTGCCTGGGGTGTAGATATTAGGAGTCCACTGGACTCAGACACGGATATAGTTCAGAAGCCGAGCGGGCTTAGTTGCAGACCTAGGGGACTGGTAGAATGGCTATAGTTATTAGATGACTCGGTGTGACCTTGTTAGGGGTAATCACTAGGGCTTATGGGGGGCCCGAGTGGGTTATTT
>JACEIK010015258.1:0-11854 GCA_018107945.1 Datura stramonium | reverse complement strand
TCATGCTTGAATACATATATCATAATCTCAACTTTCATGAACTTCCATGGGTGGGCATCATAATTTGTAAAAACTTGAAAACATAATTTGTAATTGAAAACATTGTAAAATATGCCCATGAACCATAATTCATCATTAAAAACATGTATAGATCGTACCCATGATTGATACTTAGAGAATTCACATGTTGGGTTAAAATCCCATAGATTCATCAACTAGAATTTTCATGAAATTGAAAAGGGATTGGGAATGTGTGTGGATGAATACACCCATTCATAACCCTACATACCTAGAGAAATCTAATTTCACTAACCCTCTTAAAAGACCAATGGAAATTTGGAGAAGAACTTGATGAATCCAAAACTTGATCAACCCTTAGAAACTTCTAGGATTGCATGCATGGAAGAGAATGGGTTTAGAATGAGTTTAACCCTCTTAAAACACAATTATATAAGCTTAAAACCACGTAGTATAGGCCTTAGGAACTTAGGAATTATGGGAAAACCCTTAATAAATTTGTAGGAAAATACTCACTGCCAGTCCCAACAAGGGACTGGATGAATCGTGGTCTGGGGAGACGACGCGTCGTCTGCCTATCATTGCCATCACTGGATATTCACCTCTACTGGTCACCATGAGGGACATTATGACTTGTGGTGTACCTGATGACTCATTTTGACTAGTCGTTGGGGACACTGCCAACCTCTCAACACCTAGATCAAACTCCTGACCACGGCCCACTTGATGACTCGTGGTGATGACCACGACTCATGGTCCCACTCGTGGTCAACATCAAGACCAAAATTTCAACTAATTCCACCCTCCTCCCAACGAGTCACTTAACGAGTCGTGGTGCACCTCATGGGTCACTGGATGACTCGTCCTATGACCTAGTGTAAAAAATCTTATTTTCTCCGTTTCAATCCTCGGATCTAATATTAGGGCTTTCGGGGTATTATAATATATTTCCCTTAGGAAAATTTGTCCTTGAATATGGGTAATCATACAGAAAAGCTGAGAAATGCAACTGTCACATCAAATACAAAACATTTAGAGCTAAAAACTGAAAGAGTGACTGACTCTGGACTGAATTACATGACTGAATTGTATTCATGAATCATACATACATACATTGACATGAAAGAAACTGGGGAACATGAACTGAACATGAAACTGAATAGAGTACTAGGGAAGAAACCAATACCTCAATCTGAAACTTAGCCGGAAGGGCATAGATGTAGGTATTTAACCATCATATCTGCTTCGGCTTCCCACGTAGCTCCCTCAACATGCTAGTTCCTCCATAAAACCTTGACTGAGGCTACTTCTTCTTTTTTTTTAGCTTCTGAACCTAATGATCAAGTATTTCCACTGGAACCTCTTCATAGCTAAGAGTCTCCTTCACACCCATGCTCTCCACTGAGAAAACCAAAGCTGGATCACCCAAACACTTCTTTAAGAGAGATACATTGAAAATTGGATGAACTGAAGCTAATTCTGAGGGCAACTCCACCTCATAAGCTACCTTGGCAACCCGTCTCACAATCTGGTAGGGGCAAACATAGCGGGGACTGAGTTTCCCTTTCTTTCTGAACCTATTCACTCCCTTCATGGGAGATACCTTCAAAAACACCCAATCATCAACTTCAAACTCTAGTTCTCTCCTCCTCACATCCGTGTAGGACTTTTGATGACTTTGAGCTATTTTCAACCTTTCTCTTATGAGCTGAACCTTTTCTATCTCATCATGAATTGAATTTGGACCTATCAATGTAGTTTCACAGACTTTGAACCAACCAATAGGCGATCTACATCTCCGCCCATAGAGAGCCTCAAACGAAGCCATATGAATGCTGGAATGATAGATGTTGTTATATGAAAACCTAATGAGAGGAAAATGATCATCCCAACTATCCTTGAAATCAATCACACATGCTCTCAACATATCCTCTAGAGTCTAAATGGTCTGCTCCACCTAACCATCTGTTTGCGGGTGAAATGTTGTGCTAAGCTTGACCTGAGTACCAAGTCCCTTCTGAAACTTTCTCCAAAATCGGGAGGTAAACTAAGTACCTCTATCTGATATGATGGAAAAAGAAACTCCATGCAACCGAACTAACTCCCGAATATACAACTTAGCATAATCCTCCCTAGTCGGTAGTTTTGACCGGTAGAACCACCCAAATAGAGTCATACTGTCGATGAGTGTGAGGCAAACCTATAATGAAGTCCATATTGATTTCCTCCCACTTCCAAGTAAGGATACTAATGTCTTGAAATACACCTCCAGGTTTTTGATTCTCAACCTTCACCTGTTGACAATTCAGACACTTAGTCACAAACTCTGGTATGTCCTTCTTCATGCAATTCCACCAATAGACTTTCCGTAGGTCACGGTACATCTTGGTGGAACCTGGATGTATTCAATATCTTGAACCATGAGCCTCATGAAACATCCGCTCCCTCAGGTAATCAACACCTGTTACATACAAACGACCCTAATATCGTAGCACACCATCTCCCCCTTGGGAGAAGACCTCTACTTTTTAATTTTGAATGACTTCTTTGAACTTTACCAAAATTGGATCCTCGTCTTGTCTAGCTTTGACCTCAGTCACCAAGGAAGATTCTAATCCATTCTAAACAATGACACCTCCACCGGTCGAGTCAACAAGACAGACTTCTAGTCATGAAAGCCGATGCACATCCTTCACGAACTCTTTCCTTTCCTCATCTCCATGAGACACACTCTCCATAGAAAGCCTACTAAGAGCGTCTACCACCATATTCGCTTTGTCCGGATGATAAAGGACACTCATATCATAATCCTTTAAAAGCTCCAACCACCTCATGTGACATAGATTCAGATCCTTTTGTGTAAACATGTACTGTAGGCTTTTGTGGTCCGTAAACACATCCACATGAACCCCATATAGATAGTGTCTCCAAATATTCAAGGCAAATACTACCGCTACCAACTCGAGCTCGTGAGTTGGATAGTTCTTTTCATGGACTTTCAACTGTCTGGAAGCTTTGGCTATAACTTTACCATGCTGCATTAATACATACCCAAGACCGATCCTCAAAGCGTCACAATATACCACAAACTTATCGGTACCCTCAAGTAGGGTCAACACTGGTATTGAGGTGAGTCGAGTCTTCAACTCTTGGAAGCTCTTCTCACAAGCCTCCGACCATTGAAACTTCACCTTCTTTTGGGTCAACTTAGTCAACGATGTTGTAGTGGATGAAAATTCCTCCAACAACCACCTGTAGTAACCAGCTAAACCCAAGAAATTTTTGATATCTGAAGGACTCACTGGTCTAGGCCAATTCTTCACCACTACTATCTTTTGGAAGTCCACCTATACACCCGCTCTTGACATCATATGACCCAAAAATGCCACTGAGTCTAGACAAAACTCACACTTTCTGAACTTAGTATATAACTGGCGATTCTTCAGAGTCTGTAACACCACCCTCAAATGAGCGGCATGCTTCTCCTCGCTCCGAGAGTATATGAGAATATCGTCTATGAACACAATCATGAACATATCCAAGTATGGATTGAACACCCTATTCATCAAATCCATAAAACCTCCAGGAGAATTCGTTAGTCCAAAAGACATAACTACAAACTCATAGTAACCATACCGAATCCTGAATGTTGTCGTTGGGATGTCACTCTCCTGAATCCTAAGCTGATGGTATCCGGATCTGAGGTATATCTTTGAGAAACACTGGCACCCTGGAGCTGGTCAAATAAATCATCAATACTGGGGAGGGGATACCTGTTCTTGATCATAACCTTGTTCAATTGTCGATAATCAATGCACATTCGAAGGGAACCGTCCTTCTTTCGAACAAAGAGAACTGGTGCACCCCATGGGGATTTGCTAGGTCTAATGAAACCCTTGTCTAAGAGGTCCTTCAACTGCTCCTTCAATTCCTTTAGCTCAGCTGGAGCCATTCTATAAGGAGGAATAGATACAGGTTGCGTATTGGGAAAAAGGTCAATACCAAAATCAATCTCCCACTCAGGAGGATTTCTCGGTAAATCATCTGGAAACACTTTTGGATATTCGCACACTACAGGAACTAACTGGATAGTCGGGGTCTTGTACATAGCATCCTTAACCCTAACTATATAGTAGACGCAACCCTTAAAAAATCATCTTTCTAGCCTTAAGGTAGGAAATGAAGCGACCTACAGGCTGCACTGCCCTTCCATTCTAGAACTTGCTAACCCGGGAATCGGAACTCTACTGCACGGTTTCTACAATTAACTGAGGCATAACATGCATGTGGCCAATCTATACCAAAGATAACATCAAAATATGCAGCTCTACTTAATCTGCTGAGGTGACTTTCTAAAGAACTGTGACAGGGCAATTTCTATAAACTCGCCGAGCTATAACTGAATCACCGACTGGAGTAGAGACTGAGAAGGGTTCTGATAAGATTTCGAGACTGACTCTAAAACTACTAGAAACATAGGGCGTCACAAAAGATAAAGTATCCCCTGGATCTAACAGTGCATATATATCAAGATGGAATACTCGTAACATACCAGAGACTACATCTAAAGAGGCCTCTTGCTCCTGACGAGATGCGAGGGCATAGAATCTGTTATGACACTATCCACCACCTGCACTAGTGGATGCATCCTGTTGAGCTGAGTGTGATGGTGGGGTTGCTGAGCTAGTGGCTAGGCCTCGACCCCTATCATGGCCCTGTCTGGCTGTTGGACAATCTCTGAGCATATGTCTGAGCTTCCCACACCCGAAACAAGCACCTGAACCGACTAAACACTGACCGGTGTGTCTCCGGCCACAACGACCATACTTTGATATGCTGGACTATGTGGGTCTACTCCCCTGACCTCAAAAGCCTGATGCTAGTCCCCTCTTGTCGTGCCTAGACCTAGATGGCACACTCATAGCTGACGGCGCTGGGGCTGAAGATCTCTAGTGGGACTACTGACGGTGCCGACCACCAGGTCTCTGTTGGGAGAATACGAAGATATCATTACTGGACCTCTTTGCCCGTCTGTCTCGCTCACTTACCTGTACCGCCTCTATCTGCTGTACTTACAGAACTATCCAAGGAAAGTCAATATCCTGATGAAGTATCGCGGTCTGGCAATCTTTGACTAAATAATCTGCTATCCCATGCATGAATCGACTCACTCGGGCTCTCTGATCTGTCACCATCTCAGGTGCATACTTGGACAAGCGAGTGAACTCTAAAGCATACTCCTGGACTATCATCTTACCTTGCTTCAGGTTCACAAACTCAGCTACTTTAATCTCCCTTATCTCACGAGGGAAGAACCGATCCAGAAATGGGGTATGGAAATTATCCCAGCTAATGAGGCCTGCTCCAACTGTCTTGCTATCCTTCCATTGCCTGAACCAGATGTGCACAGCCCCTTTCAACTAATATGAGGCTAAATCTGTGCACTCCTCCCCGGTTACCCCCATGATATGGGTGATCTTCAAAACTTCATCAATAAACTCATGTGGATCCTCATCCACATTTGATCCAAGGAATTCCGAAGGGTTAATCCTTAGAAAATCTCTAACTCTCGCTGCTACCGCATTTCTATTCTGAGGGACATACGCTACCACCTGTTGGTTGACTTGGGCAGTCAAAGCCTAAGCTAACATATGTATGGCTTCCCTGAACTCTGCATGGGCAATATGCTCGGGTACATGATCCTCAGGGGATGGTAGGGCCTGCTAGTGCCCATCCCTATTACCGTTCTCGTGGTCATTTTCGTTTCCATTTCTTCTTTCGTTAACTCGACAAGGAGGCATGATTCTAAAAATGCGTATAGCACGAGTTAGAGGGATAGAGGGACACTTCATTGCATGACATAGATCATGAAAGAAGGGAACATCTCCTAAATGTTTTGTAGCCTCTTCTTCATAAGTGTAGCGCGCATCACACCCATGAAAAAGACTATACTTAACGCGGCTTTCAAACAACTAGGACACTTCAAAACCTAATGCTCTGATACCAAGTTTGTCATGACTTGAACATAGGCCTCGATCGAGACACAGGACAAAGAACCCCGAGAGGCTCCAAGTCGACCCATGGCATGAACATGACATCTAAGCTCAACATAATAAATGCGGAATTCTAACATATAACATAGCATAAATATAAAAAAAAATTGATAACATTGAATAATTGTATACATAGCACAATCTGAAACTGTATACATACTATGTATGATAAGCCTCTACTATCGACGAGTTGATGGGACAAGACCCCAACTAACTCACTAAAGTATGAACTGGAAATATTAAAAAATAAAACTGAAAAGAAGGGCCCTCGAAAGATGAGGATTCACCAACTCTGGCTGGAAAGTGCTAACACTGAGGATCTGGCTAACGGCAGAACTGAGGATGATTATCTGAGCCTGTATCATGAAACGATACAACATAGAGTATGCGGTCAGTACATGGAATGTACCGAGTATATAAGGTAAGTAAAACCGCTAAGTAAGTAACACCAGAGATCATGTATATCATACATATTTCATCACAAGAGTCCGAGAGTAGGGCTTGCATGTTATTATCTGAAAACATGATTTAAACATAACTGAATATCATAACTGTATCGAATGACCCAAATCTGAAAAACTGATAATCATAAGTAAAACTGAACATTGCGTCAAACCTGCTGAAAATATAATAGCATGACTGACGAACATGCATAACTGAAATCGTGAGGAACGATGGGAGACTCATTATATAACCGACATTATCACTATAGAGCTTACGTGGTCCCGACTATTACACTCAAGTGGGAAAAGTCGTCCAAAGCCTTGCCAAAGCTAAGGATGCTACCATGATATCGATATCAAACTGAAGGCCCCTTGGAGCAAAGGGAAGCTCACAAAGGAGGTCCTAAATAATCTGAACATACCCACGTTGGCACGTAGTTCTAAGGAATACGATTGACTGACCCTTAGCCTACTCGGTGCTAGACACTACTCTCAAAAATATGCATATGCTCTCCGTTGTTTTTCAACGAAGCTGACCATCATCTAGTGACGAAGCTGAATCATAACATACATGCATAATCTGAAACCATAGCACGAGGAGACTTGGGTCAAACCATACCACAAGATGAAAATAGTGGGAGTCTAGACTCCAAAATCTAAATGGTAAACTCATACATGAAGTCTAGATAAATCATGAAACATACTTGATCATATGGGCTTGCCAAATACTAAACATACTTGACATAGAGTTGGTCATTCAAAAATAAGAACATGGACATGGGTAACTCGAAATCATATTTTCATCATATACATCTCATCATGCTCTAACACATATATCATAATCTCAACTTTCATGAACTTCCATGGGTGGGCATCATAATTTGTAAAAACTTGAAAATATAATTTGTAATTGAAAACATTGTAAAATATGCCCATGAATCATAATTCAATATTAAAAACATGTATAGATCATACCCATTATTGACACTTAGAGAATTCACTTGTTGGGTTAAAAACCCATAGATTCATCAACTAGAATTTTCATGAAATTGAAGAGGGATTAGGCATGCGTGTGGATGAATACACCCATTTATAACCCTACATACCTGGAGAAATCTGATTTCACAAACCCTTTTGAAAGTCCAATGGAAATTTGGGAAGAACTTGATGAATCTAAAATTGATCAACCCTTAGAAACTTCTAAGATTGCATGCATGGAAGAGAATGGGTTTATAATGAGCTTAACCCTCGTAAGACACACTTATCTGAGCTTAAAATGACATAGTATAGGCCTTAGAACTTAGGAATTATGGAAAAACTCTTAATATATTCGTAGAAAAATACTCACTGCCAGTCCCAACAAGGGATTGGACAAATCATGGTCTGGGGGGATGACGCGTCATCTGCCTATTGTTGCCATCACTTGAATTCCACCTCTACTTGTCACCACGAGGGACACCACGACTCATGGTGTACCTGAAAACTCTACCTGACTAGTCGTTGGGGACACTACCAACTTCTCAACACCCAAATCAAACTCCTGACCACGGCCCACTTGACGACTCGTGGTGATGACCATGACTTATGGTCCCGCCTGTGGTGAACCTCAAGACCAAAATTCCAACTAATTCCACCCTCCTCTCCACGAGTCACTTAATGACTCGTGGTGCACCTCACGGGTCACTGGATGACTCATCCTGTAACCTAGTGCTGAAAATCCTATTTTCTCCATTTCAATCCTCGGGTTTGATCTTAGGGCTTTTGGGTTATTGCAATATCTCCCCCTTAGGAACATTCATCCTCGAATATGGGTAATCATATAGAAAAGCTGAGAAATGCAACTGCCATATCAAATACTAAACATTTAGAGCTGAAAATTGACAGAGTGACTGATTCCGGACTGAATTACATGACTGAACTGAATTCATGAATCATACATACATACATTGACATTAAAGAACTAGGGCATATGAACTGAACATGAAACGGTGGATGGAGTACTAGGGAGGAAACTGATACCTCAAGCTGAAACTGAGCCGAAAGGGAATAGATGTGGGTAGTTAACCATCATATCTGCTTAGTCTTCCCACGTAGCTCCCTCAACATGCTAGTTCCTCCACAAAACCTTGACTGATACTGCTTCTTTGTTTCTTAGCTTCCGAACCTGATGATCAAGTATTTCCACCGGAACCTCCTCAAAGCTAACACTATCCTTCAAACCCATGCTCTTCACCGGGACAACCAGAGCTGGACCGCCCAAATACTTCTTTAAGAGCGATACATGGAAAATTGGATGAACTGAAGCTAATTCTGAGGGCAACTCCACCTCATCATCTACCTTGCCAACCCATCTCACAATCTGGTACGGGCCAACATAATAGGGACTGAGTTTCCCTTTCCTTCAGAACCTCTTCACTCCCTTCATGGGAGATACCTTTAGAAACACTCAATCATCAAAGTCGAACTCTAGTTCTCTCCTCCTCACTTCTGTGTAGGACTTTTGATGACTCTGAGCTATTTTCAACCATTCCCTATGCCATCACCTCGTGAACCAAATCAAAACCTATCAATGTAGCTTCAATGACTTCGAACCAACCAATAAGCGATCCACCTCTACGCCCATAGAGAGCCTCAAACGGAGCCATCTGAATGCTGGAATGATAGTTTTTGTTATATGAAAACTCAATGAGAGGCAAATGATCATCCCAACTACCCTTGAATCAATCACACACGCCCTCAACATATCCTCCAGAGTCTGAGTGGTCCGCTCTTCCTGACCATCTATTTACGAGTAAAATGTTGTGCTTAGCTTGACCTGAGTACCAAGTCCCTTCTTAAACTTTCTTCAAAATTGGGAGGTAAACTGAGTACCTTTATCTGATATGATGGAAAAAGGAACTCCATGAAATCAAAATAACTCTTGAATATACAACTTAGCGTAATCCTCAGCTGGTCGGTAGTTTTGACCAATAGAAATTAGGCTGCCTTAGTTAATCTGTCTACAACCACCCAAATAGAGTCATATTGTCGACGAGTGCGAGGAAAACCTGTAATAATTCCATATTGATTTCCTCCCACTTCCAAGTAAGGATACTAATGTCTTGAAGCACACCTCCAGGTTTTTAATGGTCAACCTTCACCTGTTGACAATTCGGACACTTATCCACAAACTCTGCAATGTCCTTCTTCATGCCATTCCACCAATAGACTTCCCGTAGGTCACAGTACATCTTGGTGCACCTGGATGTATAGAATATCTGGAACCATGAGCCTCATACAACATCCTCTCCCTCAGGTCATTAACACCCGTTACACACAAACGACCTTGATATCGTAGCACATCATCTCCCCCTTGGGAGAAAACCTCCACTTCCTGATTCTGAACGGCTTCCTTCAACTTTACAAAAATTGGATCCTCGTCTTGTCTAGCTTTGACGTCGGATATAAAGGAAGTTTTTGATCCATTTTGAACAATGACACCTACATCTGTCAAGTCAACAAGACGGACGCCTAGCCGTGCAAGCCGATACACATCCTTCACGAACTCTTTCCTTTCCTCATCTACATGGGACACACTCTCCAAATAAAGCCTGCAAAGAGCGTCTACCACCATATTAGCTTTGCCCGAATGATAAATGACACTCATACCATAATCCTTCAAAATCTCCAACCACCTCCTCTGACGTAGATTCAGATCCTTTTGGTTAAACATCTACTGTAGGATTTTGTGGTTCGTAAACACATCCACATAGACCCCGTACAGAT
This sequence comes from Datura stramonium, assembly GCA_018107945.1. NCBI lineage: Eukaryota > Viridiplantae > Streptophyta > Magnoliopsida > Solanales > Solanaceae > Datura > Datura stramonium. Next base: position 1,575 of record JACEIK010015258.1, on the reverse strand, counting down.
AGTGTCTCGAAATCTTCAAGGTAAATACTACTACTGCCAACTCGGGGTCGTGAGTCGAATAATTCTTTTCATGAACTTTTAGCTACCTTGAAGAATAGGTTATAACTTTACTGTGCTGCATTAATACACACCCAATATTGATCCTCAAAGCATCACAATATACCACAAACTCATCGGTAACCTCAGGTAGGGTCAACACTGGTGCTGAGGTGAATCGAGTCTTCAAATCTTGGAAGCTCTTCTCACAAGCCTCTGACCATTGAAACATCACCTTCTTCTGGGTCAATTTAGTCAACGGTGCTGCAATGGATGAAAATTCATCCACAAACCTCCTGTAGTAACCAGCTAAAATCCAAGAAACTCTTGATATCCGAAGGACTCACTAGTCAAAGCCAATTTTTCACCGCTTCTATCTTTTGGGAGTCCATCTATACACCCTCACTTGACACCACATGACCCAAAAATGCCACTCAGTCTAGCCAAAACTTGCACCTGCTGAACTTAGCATATAACTGGCGATCCTTTAGAGTTTGTAACACCACCCTCAAATGAGCGGCATGTTCCTCCTCACTCCCAGAGTATATGAGAATGTCTTCTATGAACATAATCATGAACATATCCAAGTATGTCTTGAACACCCTGTTCATCAAATTCATAAAACCTGCAAGAGCATTCATTAGTCTAAAGACATAACCACAAACTCATAGTGACCATACCGATTCCTAAAAGTTGTCTTCGGGATGTTACTCTCCCGAACCATAAGCTGATGGTATCCAGATCTGAGGTCTATCTTTATGAAACACTTGGAACCCTTGAGCTAGTTAAACAAATCATCAATCCTAGGGAGGGGATACCTACTCTTGATCGTAACCCTATTCAATTGTCGATAATTAGTGCACATCCGAAGGAAACCATCCTTCTTTTGGACATAGAGAATTGGTGTACCCCATGGGGATTTGCTAGGTCTAATGAAACCCTTGTCTAAGAGGTCCTTCAACTGCTCCTTCAATTCCTTTAGCTCAACTGGAGAAATACTGTAAGGAGAAAAAGATAGAGGTTGTGTATCAAGAAGAAGGTCAATACCAAATCCCGCTCAGGAGGAATTCCCGGTAACTCATCTGGAAACACTTTTGGATATTCGCACACTACAGGAACTGATTGGATAGTCGGGGTCTCGGAAGTAGCATCCTTAACCATAACTAGTACACGCAACCCTTAGAAATCATCTTTCTAGCCTTAAGGTACGAAATGAAGCAACCTACAGGCTGAACTGCCCTTCCATTCTAGGATTGGCTCACCCGGGAATCGGAACTCTACCGCACGGGTTCTATAATTTACTGAGGCATAACATGCATGTAGCCAATCCATACCAAAAATGAAATCAAAATCTATCATGGTTAGCTCTACTAAATCTACTGAGGTGACTTTCTGAAGAATTGTGATAGGGAAATTTCTATACACTCCTCGAGCTATAACTAACTCACCGACTGAAGTAGAGACTGAGAAGGGTTCTGATAGGATTTCTAGACTGAATCTGAAACTACTAGCAACATAGGGCGTCATAAAAGATAAAGT
>JACEIK010015257.1:0-17673 GCA_018107945.1 Datura stramonium | reverse complement strand
TCTGCCACTTCTCAGACTTATAGCCATTACCTGTTGTGGGTTGTACCTGTATCACTTGGTAAACCCCCCAGCGGCCTATTATGTTGAGTGGTGACCAACTGACCCATCTTCTTCTCTAAGATTTTGGTGGCCAACTACTAATTCTTTAACTATGCAGCCATCCTTGCCTGATCAGCTGCCATCTGAGTTTGATTGGTCATGATCTTCTACAGGATCTCCTTAATGTTGCTAGATTGGCCACTATTCTGCCTGCTCTACTACTGATACTAATTTGGTTGAGATTGCTGATAGCTTTGACTCTGCCCTTAATTTCCACCCCAAGAGAAATTTAGGTGATTCTTCCAGCTCTGGGTATAGGTGTTCCCAAAATTTTGATTACCTCTCTAAACATTCCCTACAAAATTAATTGACTCTAGATTTACCATACAAGAGTCTGCACCATGCCTGTTGTTGCCACATATCTCACACTAGCTAGTAACTGGTTGCACTGCATTCAAATGTGCTTGACGTTGTGCCATGCTCAACTTTCTAAACTGAGTCATCATTTGATGTTGAAAGGAGGCCAACTGAGCTGATAAGGATTTGACACTATCCATTTCAATCAAACCAGTTGTTCTCTTGCCTTCTCCTCGGGATGCATCATTGTGCCACTCTAGATTTCCCTGTGTAATTCTATTCAAAAGAGTGTACAGCTCATCACAAGTCTTCTCAAGTGCTTGCCCACATGATATAGAGTCTAGCAAGATTTTTGTATGTGGGCCTAGACTCTCCACAAAAGTATTGTCCAACACTTCATTGCTCTGCTGGTGATGGGGAAAATCTCTTAGCAACAACTTGAACCTCTCCCAAGCCAAATATAATTTTTTCCTGGTCGCAGCTTGAACTCGGGATCTTGCTTCTTAGTTTAGCTGTCTTGTCAGATGGGAAGAATCTAATTAGGAACGTCCTTGCCAGGTCGTACCATGTAGTAATTGAGTTTGGTTCTTCCTTCAACCACCTCTTTGCTTCTCCCAACAGTGAGAATGGGAAAAAAGTGAGCCTCACATAATCAGTTGACACTCTGGTGGGGATGAAAGTGTCACTAATCTCTAGAAAATTCTGCAGATGTTGTTGTGGGTCCATATGTGTAATCCAAGTAAAAATACCCACTAGAGTGCAACAACTGCACCATATTTTTCTTCAGCTCAAAAGTACCTTCAGGATTCGGTCTGCGGATACTAGAGGTCATATTCATCACGAGTCGGATTGCAACTTGTCGCACTGGTTGGGCTTCCATGACCGCTGGTGCAACCTTACCCTATTGAACCTTCTAGATGGGATATAGAGTGGAACCTTCCCTTCTTATTTGTCTCAACCTTCTTTCAGGTTCGGGATATGGTTCAACCAGTTCTCTATCCCTTGCCAGCTTGCTGCAAGGACAAACCTGTTACCTGCAAATTAAGAGACCAAGACAAGGTTTTTTTAACACTTAAGAAAAATAATAATAAAACACAAACTATAAATTCATCAAATATTGCCATTTTCTTTCAACGGCACCAAAAATTTGTTCGCGCTATAGTGCACGCACATGCGTACACGATCATACAAGTAGTAAAGTGACTCTTTAAGAGCCAAATGTCGAACCCATAGGGACTGGAGTTTAAGTGAATTACAAATTCAAGTATCACTTCAAAATTCAAAAGTGTTAAAGTTTCAAGATTTAATATTTCTTTCTAAATCTAAGTGTGATCACAAAATAATTCAAAAAACAATAATCAGAAGCACCTAGAGTTAAGGCCTAACAATCATGTAAAGCTACATTCACATTGGTTCAAGTATGCGATTTCATTTGTTGTGTCACAAGATAAATTCCATGTTCATGGTCTTTCGAGCCTCTAAACATAGATGAATTAGCCTCACAACTACATCATTGAGAATGGATGTGACAACATAATTCATAAGCAATTATCTACGTGGAGTGGTTTACAGGGTTAATTCCCTTGGTTATGGACTCTCAAACCTATAACCATTTAACCTGGAATTAATTTCACAACTACTTTTATGAGTGGTGATGTGACAATTTAATCCTAAGTATCTCACGATCTTCCCGTTTAGTAATCAAGCAAGGAAAATTAGGTATATTTCTATTCTAGCCACAAATCAAGTTTTGAAGACTTGAACTTTCTTCTTTCATCTCTAGTTCTAACCTAGGTTTCGCTCTTCCAATTTTTCCTAAGCTTAGCAAATGCATTTTAATGGTGATCAAGCATCAAAATGATAACAAGAGAGAATGCAAGACAAACAATAATGAAAACTTGAACCAATTACGAAATTAAGAAAATACAATCATGTTATGTGGCCTCAACCCTAGAAGAAGGGTTTTAGCCACTCATGCTAATACAGGAATTCATCACAATGTTTGAATTCATGAAAAACAAGAGTGGAAAAATAAGATAAAACAAGACCTATGTAAAGTTTCCTCCATTCTCCTTCACTCCTCTATGTGTTTCTATAATAATACGTGATATCCCCAAATAATTTCTAAGTGTTCTATTTATAATGTTCAAAAATTTACCTGTGGTAGAACACCTCCATGTCACGAACTTGGGGGCCCTAATTGGCTTCCATGACATGGCCCAAACACGGACCCTCACTAAAATTTTGGGCGTTGGGCACAGGCCATCAAGCGTGGCACGACCTTATGGTGCAGTAGTTCCAGTCATGGCACGGCCTTGGAGCGCAGGTGTATTTCCAGGCAGCCTTCTCACGCTACAGTTGCATGGCATGGCATGGCGCCTTCCTGCATGACACGACGCTGAATGCGCACTTCGCTCAACATGGAACGGAGCTGGGCGCGAGGGATCCATGGCGTGACACGCTTCCTTGACTTGGAACCTCTCGTTTCAAGCATTTTCATGCCCTCACTTAGGGAATCTATCCTTGTTGCTTCCTTTATCATACCTTTCCATTTCTTGCCCTATCCTTAGCATATTGTACCTACAAAAATGGGTTAATCATATATGTTAGTTCATGCATGCATATAATCAAGATTACATGAGATTATACATCAATAAATCAACAAACATGACTAAAACTAAGATATGAAATAGCACTTGGGCATGTAAATATGCCCAAGATAACACTTGCATGCGCTTAGGTGACATCAGCAGTTAAGTAGTAAGAAAGGGGCATGAGAAAAGATAAGGGAATTAGTAAAAGAAAAGGGTGAGCAGTGAGACAAAGAGGTGGACAAGAAAGAAAAACAATGTCTTAAAGTTCTTAGGACTGGTAGCCACTACTAAAGAAAAATCATTTCTATCCATCCCTTAGCCAATATTACAACCAAGAAAAGTCTTTATGATCTAATTATTTTGAAGCAACTACATAGTCTAAATTTACATGAGGGGCAAGCTTATGGTATTTTGTATGTGTATGATACATCATTTCTTGGAGTGAGTGTGTCTTGCTTATTATGTTCCAAGCTTTAATTGATAACATGAGAGAAGGAACATCACTAAAGAAGTGAGGGCATAGGATTGGCAAAGTTGGTGTGTTGTGTGTTGCATTTTTCATACTTAATCATTCTGGCCTTGTTTTCAGAAGATGAGTTAGTTATAAAGGCTATGTAGTCTTGAATGGGAAAGTGCTTGATGTGATTTGTATGAATTGATGAACCACTGATGCATGTGCTCTGTGCTAGTTGCTTGAGTGATATTGATAGGGGTAACAAGTGGTGAGAAAAGATATTCATGCATGTAAGTAAGGATTTTCAAGGACAAACAATGGTTTAAGTGTGGGGTGGTGATGTTGGGTATATTCTTATGCCCATTTGCCATGTTTTTACCCATATTTTACCTTGTTTTGAGAGCATAATCCTTATGAAATGCATGAATTCATGTTTATGTGTTTCTTATGAGCTAACAAGTGTTTTTAGATGTTTTGAGAAGGAAACCAAGGAAAAAGAACTCAAAAATGATCCAAGGTGAAAAGGAAAAAGAGTTTGCAAAAATTTTCTTGGCTAGAGTCTAGTGTGGTGCGCCAAACCCACAACTTCAGAGAAAATTATGCTCAAGTTAGTACGATGGTTGGCGTGTCGCTCCAGGGCCTCAACTTTAGAGGAATTTTTTCTCAAAACCTTGGCAAGATGAGTGGAGTGGCGCGCCAAAGCATTTCAGACTTAGGAAATTTTTTCGACGCATGTGTGCATTGGATGGAGTGGCGCACTGATGAGTTGGTAATTAACCAACTCATTAGGCTATTAATCATGAGCTTTAGCTTAGTTTTCAAGTCTTTTAGATGAATTTTATTCCCTTTTGTCCTTTTATGTGTAGACATCTGAGTTGAAGAAAAAGAGCAAAAAGTGGAGTAAAAAGAAGGAAATTAGGTGAAAACCGGTGCTCCACCAGAGGAAACCGGCAAAACGCCGGTCAAATGCATAGGACTGCTGATTTAAAGAACAAATGCAACCGAAAGTCGCGGTCATTAACCGGCAGCTCGCTGGTCAAATCACCTACAGCCGCCTGAACTTGCTGGACCAAGGAGTAAATTAATCGGCGGAGCGCGGTTAGAGGCCATAGAATCGCTGACAGTACTATCGAATGGTACTAAAAATTACTGGAGGAGAAAAAGATGATGGATGGCGGTTCGCAGAGTGTAACTGGCAAACTGTCGATGCCTTCACAAGTGAAAACATGCCTGACAGGGGCAATTGCATCTAACACTTAAAAAGAGGAGATTGGTTGCCCTATTTTTATATATAGTCTAGAAGAAAGTACTATGTACATATCAAATCTTAACTTTAGCTTTTTGAACATTCCTTTTGCCTTGGAAAGGGAAGAACTCCATTGGAGGAGAGTGTGGAATATTGTTTTTCTTATTTTCTTCTTCTTTTATTAGCAAGGTATAACAATTGTTGCAGACATATTTTGAGTTTAATTTTGCTTGCTCTTACTAATGAAATCATTGAGTTTATTGATGAATATACTCTTTAGTTTCTTAATCATGAGTGACTAAATCATCAACTAGAGGTGTGTGATGATGGGTGCTTAATTAGATTGGGTATTGCTAGATTCATCTTAATATTTCTTAATTAGTGTAAATTTGTTGAATTCTATCCAATTTATAACTGATGATCCATAGTTGCAAAAGTGAGTTTATTTTTCATACCTGATTTAGCTTGAAAAAGAACAATTTAAGTATTGGTAGAGGATTTGACGGTGGGAATGGATGTAATTGTGTGGAGTTGGGTTAGAAATAGCCAAAACCCATGTTCATCATCCTAATTAGTACTTGGTGGATAGAAATAGCTCAGCTATTAACCCACACTCTGTGGGCTAATTGAATTGTGTCTTGATGTTCGAAAGGACTTGAGAAAAAGGCATCTATGAGGTTGAAAAACATAGGGTGCCATCTTGCCCAAAGTTATTTACACGTATTTGCAATGATTTGATGAGCTAGAATATCCTTATTTAATTAGCACCCCATCTATACCACACCTCTAGTCTTCTCTCATTATTGTTTATCAATTTTGGTTATTTTGCTATTTTGGAAAGCTAGTTTGAAATCCACAATATTGTTAACTCTATTTTTCCCCCAAAAATTTTCTGTTCTATTTTCCTTCATTGGTGCAAATTAATTCAAATTTCCTAAAACAACACTTGCACACATCATTCAACAGTCTCTGTGCGATTCGACTCCGGCATCTGTTGGAAGTATTTATTTCAATATAATGATCTCTTACACTTTTTCTCAATGAGGAGTGAATTTGAGCATTATCAAAAATGGCGTCGTTTCCGGGGACTGTGCTTGATATCCTTGTGTTGTTTGTTAATTTGAGTTAATCTTGCATCCTATTTGTTTACATTGACGCTCCTATAGTTGGCTTTTACTATTAGAGTTGGAGCTTCATCTTGCCATTGTTGAGTGATCATTGTCATGCTAATGAGCCCCTTTGAAAGGTTGTTGCGAGACCCCGAGGGGACACCTTGTGTAGAGACTCTCAAATTGGTGGATAAGATATGGTGTAGAGATGGGAGGAAAGATAAAGTGTTGTTGGTCATGATGAAACAGATAGAGTTATTCATGAACTATATGAAGGGTTTTCATATAAGGTACCATCAAGCCAATCAAGGCTATGGATATTCTTATAGTGAAAATCAATGTCGGAACAATGTCAGTTTAGCTTAAACAAGTAGTCAAGGAAGTTATGATTCACTCTTATCTCGCATGGAAAACACTCTTGAGTTGGTGCTCGAAAAAGTTATTTCAACTTATTCAGGAGTGCAGGAGTTACGGAGTGAATTGTTGGACCTCACTACAACAGTGAAAAATCATGATATAGCAATAAAAAAGTTAGAGGACAGAATGAATGTGTTAGCACTCCAAGTGGAAGCTCAACAAAGGAAACAAAAGTTTCACCACCACAACCCAACATGGATGAATAAACATTTGGAGGGGAGATGGAAAAGAGATGTTGGAAGAAACGTTTGGTAGCCTTTTCTTGAGCGGTGAAGAATGGGAGGAGGTATGTCATGTGAACATAAGGATAGGAAATTATACCTTCCAACCTAGGAAACTTGACCTTGACCTCAAAAATCGGACAACCCTACCTTCACAACAATCCATTGTTGTACCTTAGAGTTTGGAACTCAAATCCTTACCTACTCATTTGAGATATGCATATTTGGGGGAAAATGAGACACTCTCGGTTATTATTTCAGCAACGCTCACTCCTAACCAGGTAGAAAAACTCATAATGGTATTAAAAAGACCTATCCGAGCCTTAGGGTGGCCTATAGCTGATATTATCGATATTCCTCTGGGGATTTGCACTCACAAGATTAATCATCAAGAGAATTGTAGCCTATCAGCCGAGCATCAGAGGCGTCTAAATCCACCTATGCAAGAGGTGGTCAAGAAGGAAATTATTAAATGGCTATATGCAATAGTGGTATATCCTATTGCCGACAGTAGTTGGGTATGCCCCATATAGTGTGTACCAAAGAAAGAGGGCATTACAGTTGTCCCAAATGAAAAGAATGAATTAATTTCAACCCACAGTTACCGGATTGAGAGTTTGCATGTATTACCGTAAGTTAAACTCCTGGACAAAGAAAGATCACTTCCCTGTGCCCTTCATTGACCAAATGTTAGATCACTTGGCCGGAAAAGAATATTATTGTTTCTTGGAAGGATACCCAAGGTACAATCAAATCTCCATTGCACCTGAGGATTAAGAAAAAACAACTTTCACATGTCCATATGGGACTTTTTCCTTCAAGAGGATACCTTTTGGTCTTTGCAATGCTCCCACCACTTTCCAAAGATGTATGATGTCCATCTTTTTAGACATGGTGGAGGATACTATAGAAGTGTTTATGGATGACTTCTCAGTTGTGGGGGATTCATTTAAAGATTGTTTGGTACATAGAAGAGGTATTGAAGATATACGAGGAGACAAGCTTAGTCCTCAATTGGAAAAAATGACATTTCATGATAAAAGAAGGGATTATATTGGAGCACAAAATCTCCGAGAAAGGAATTGAGGTAGACCAAGCTAAGATCAATGATATTGATCAGTTACCACCACCAACCACAGTGAAGGGTGTTAGAAGTTTCCTCGAGCATGCAGGATTTTACTGCCATTTTATTAAGGATTTCTCATAGCTCATCCTCTATTTTGGATGCTAGAAAAAGTGGCGAAGTTCAATTTTTATGAGGGGTGTATGAAGGCCTTTGAAGAGTTGAAGGAAAGGTTGGTTTCCTCTCCAAACATTATGGCACCTGATTGGTTAAAGCTCTTTGAGCTCATGTGCGATGCCAGTGGTGTAGCATTAGGGGCAGTCCTTGAGCAATGGAAAGACAAAGTGTTTCACCTCATATACTATGCTTGAAAGGCCCTAAATGATGCACAAACAAACTATACAGTGACTGAACAAGAATTACTTGTTGTTGTGTTTGTGTTCGAGAAGATTCGGGCATACTTGTTAGGAACCAAAGTGGTGGTGTACATGGACCATGCAGCACGCAGGTATTTGATGGCCAAGAAAGATGCTAAACCTAGGCTTATTAGGTGGGTTCTATTATTGCGGGAATTCGACTTTGAAGTAAAGGATCATAAGGAGTGTGAGAATCAAGTGGCCGACCATCTATCACGCCTAGAGACACGGGGTCAACCAGAAAATAAGAGGAAATTAATGATAACTCCCGGATGAACATATTCTAGCTGCAACCCACGACTTAACACCATGGGTTGCCGACTTTGCTAATTATTTGGCAAGCAACCTCATACCCAAAGGTTTAAACTTTTGTCAAAAGAAGAAATTCATGCATGTTGTACGGAAGTTTTATTGGGATGAACCTTACCTTTTTCGTAGTTGCGCAGATGGTTTGATTCGATCGTGTGACCCAGAAGTGGAAATGGTACCAATCCTAGCGGCTTGTCATTTTTCACCTATTGGGGGCCAATATTGAAGTGTGTGGATAGTTTCAAAGGTATTACAATGTGGATTTTATTGTCCTACCCTGCATCAGGATGCTCATGACTTTGTGAAGCAATGAGATCGGTGTCAACAAACAGGGACTATTTCAAGGAGGCACGAACTTCCATTGACACCAATCCTAGAGGTTGAGTTCTTCGATGTATGGGGAATCAATTTCATGTGCCCCTTTGTGAGATCATATGGAAATAAGTATATCTTGGTGGTAGTCGATTATGTATTTAAGTGGGTAGAAGCTGTAGTATTACCCAATAACATTTTCTCCAGGTTTGGCACTCCTAGAGTTATCATTAGTGATGGAGGATCACATTTCTGCAATCAATTGTTCAGCACCTTGTTAGCCAAATATGGTGTGAAGAACAAAGTGGTCACCCCTTATACCCCACAGACCAATGGTCAAGTAGAAATTTCAAATTGGGAGATCAAATCTATCTTGACTAAAATAGTCAATGTGAGCAGAACAAATTGGGCTTAGAAGTTAGATGATGCCTCGTGGGCATATCAGACTGCATTTAATACATCGATTGGAATGTCCCCATATCAGCTTGTCTTTAGAAGACGTGCCACATCCCTGTTGATTTAGAACATAAGGCCTTGTAGGCATTGAAGATCTTGAACCTTGAATGGGGAAGAGCCATCCAAGAGAGAGTAGAAAATTTGCATGAGTTGGATGAATCAGAATGAGGGAATATGAGAATGCAGCTATTTACAAAGCCTGCATGAAGCATTATCATGATAAAAAAAATAGTTGCAGTGAGATTTTTCTCCAGGGGACTAGGCATTGTTGTTCAATTCTCGACTAAGATTATTCTTAGGGAAGCTAAAATATAAATGGTTAGGGCCATTCAAGGTATCACAAGTTTACGACAGTGGTTCCATGGAACTTCAAGGAGAAAATGGGTCCAAATTAAAGGTCAATGGGCAAAGGGTAAAAAGATATTTGGGAGTGTTGGAGGAGGTTGGGAGAAAAGAGGTCTTATACCTAGATGAACCATAAAACTTATGGAACCACGTTGATCTACGGCGTTAATTAAGGCGCTTCTTGGGAGGAAACCCAAGCATACTTATTTTATTCTCTTTGAACTTTTTAACACTTTGTTGTTTTTTATTTTAGTAGGTAACTGCAATTCAAGGTAAAGAGGGGAAAGGGAACTACTGGTGCTTCAGCGGTGGGATGATGATGCAAAAGCACAGGGCGCCGACCTACCACATGAATAAGGCAGTGAACAAGATGTTCAGGGAGGCAATCAACAACTCACCGATGGAACACCAATACAATTTCGCAAACCGCTGTCAAATTGCTGACGTGAGTGAGTACACCTGGGAGTAATCATCATATCAGTGTCTCACTCGGTGAAACACCGGTGCCAATCCAAAAGATGTCGGTCAGTCACCAGCTCTGAATCGGTAGAACTGCACAGGTAATGGCCATCAGCATTCACATCGGCGACTCACCGGTTCTCATCGACGATCGTCGAAAGACCCGACCTAGGTTTATGATCTTCTCAGAAGGTTGACTGGGTTTTGACTTTAAACTTCCCACTTTTCCCGATTTCCACCATCTCTTATATTCCCAACAAACCACCCTTCCACCTAACCTCCATCAATATTCACCTCCCTCTTGCCCAATCACCATCCCCTTCTTCACCTTTAAATAGTTCTTCCCATCTTCCATTTTCACTCCACCTATATCCCCACAAATTCAGGGATATCATCAGTAAGAAAGTGCATGGCCCTCTCTACTAGCTATCGCATCTCATTTTGGTATGGTTTTTCTAACTCCTATTTAAATTAAGAATGACAATCTACAATGCTACATGATTAGAGTAGATATTGTTGATGCTTAATTTTATTTGATTACCTCATATATTCTTTTGTGATGTGTGGTTATTCTGTTCTATTGTTTCTTTTTTTTCTTTTATTGTCGAGGTGAAGTTTGAGTAACCCCAGGTGGGTCATCTTCACAACTTGACAATGATAGATAGCATGACAACTTTCTTAAGGGAAAAGTTATTGTTATTAATTTAGATGGAATATGTAAGTGTAAGTGGTTTTGGTAGAGCACTATGATTGGACCAAGTGAGGGATAATCGTTGGTGAACCGTCAGACATGTTCGGCAAATCGCCGGGGAAAGCATGGGTTTGATCAATAATTTTCTCTGATTTCTATCATGAACCCGCATTTCAGTGTCGCTTAGGGATTTTATAGTGTTAATTCTCCGGTGGAAATTTTCAATGATGGAAGCTTCTACCCAGTTTACTGGTCCCTACTAGCGAACTCATCGGCATTTCGTGGTTTTGTATCTGCCTTTAGCCGATATTTCACTGGTATCACTTGGGCCACCTTATAACCCTTTGGTTATTATTTTGTTCTCCAATGTTTTGAGTGTTTTTTAAATTTTATGCATAATACTAACCTCAGTCTGTAGCATCATGTCCACATCTAGATGAATGAGAAAAGAAAAAACACCAATGAGAAACATCAATGCACAAACCGCCCCTTTTGATGAAACCCAGCGTCTAAAATATATTCACTTTGGGCTAGCTGGAATGGAAAAATATTACATGTCCTTCAAGGAAAAGCGGTCTATCCATGTCAAAACTCAATTTAGGTAGAGTCCTTCAAAAATGATTTTCCCAATATCTACTATCAGATTAGCAGGCCAGATTGGGGTCCATTCACCATACCTGTCAACCCCTACTTTCCTGAGTTTGTGTGGGAATTCTATGCATCATACAAGATGCAGAAAAACCTCCTAAAAACAAGGGCTGAATAGATACATTACCATGCCTACCATTTGTATAGGTGCGTGGTCAAGAGGTGCCCATAATTCCAGAAGCAATCAATTCACTTTATTGGGCTGAGCTAATCCACCAAATTTTAGCAATCTGCAGGAAGATGAAAGATAAAGCGAACCCGTTCCAATGGGTAGCCGACATAATTACGATAGGTCAACCATAGTGGGCCATCTCCAGGGGTCTGATTCATCGTTGTGACCTGAAATTTGAAGCCCGTATGTGACTAGAGGCTTATCAGACTACAAGTTGTATTCAACTGTATTGTATAAGTCTTGTACTGATATTTCCCTTTGGCTATGTTATGATTACATTCTTATATGTTAAGTCTTCCGCTCATGTGATTGGATTAGATGTATGCTCATACCATGGGTCGACATGGGGTCTCTCAGGGCTCCTTGTCCTATGTCTCGATCCGGGTGTACATTTGGGTCGTGACAAACTTGGTATCAGGGCCATAGGTTTGAAAGTTTTCTAGCGAGTCTGAAAGATGCGTTAAGTAGAGTCTTTTTCATGGGTGTGAAATGTGCCACACTTATGACAAAGAAGCTACTAGACGTTTAGGAAATGTTTCCTTCTTTCATGATCTATGTCATGCGATGATCTTCCTTTACTCTTCTAATTTATGTTATTCGCGTTTGCAGAATCATGCCTCCAACGTCGAGTAAATGCCAGGAGAAACAGGAATGGTAATGATCATGAGGGTGCCTATGATGGTGAGCATCATCCAGCTCCACACGTTCATGAGGAGCACGTACCAAAGCCAGCTACCCACGCTAAGTTTAGGGCAGCGATTCAAATGCTTGCACAGGCGATGACTGCCTAGGTCCAGAATCAGACAGTGGCGCATTTCCCTCAGCGATAGCTAGGGTGAGGGATTTCTTGAGGATGACCCCTCCGGAGTTCACGGGTTCAAAGGTGGACGAGGATCCACACGATTTTATAGAGGAGATAAGCAATGGAGAGATTCCAGGGCGGCAGGTGCAAGCCCAATAGGTTGGGATGAGTTTCACACTGCATTCATGAATTGATTCTTCCCTCAAGAGATGAGGGATCTCAAGGAGGTTGAGTTCGTTAATCCAAAGCAAGGTAATATTTCGGTCCAGGAATATGCATTGTAGTTCACCCGATTATCTAAATATGCTTCGGAGTTAGTGGCGGATCAGTGGGCTCAGGTGAGCCATTTTGTGCATAGGGTAGCAGATTACTTGGACAAGGATTGTTGGATCTCCATGCTTCACCAGGACATTGATTTTCCCTGTATTGTATTGCATGCGCAATAGATGGAGTCATTCTACCTGAGGTAGAGAGAGGCCAAGAGGGCCAGGACCGACAACTACGGGGTTTCTCAGGCCAGTATAGGGGGTGGACCACATCAGCAGTCCTAGCACAGTTCCATTGCTCCAGCTCCATCATCGTCTAGCACGCTATCCAGGATCAGGGGAGAAAAGAGGAGTAGGGATACGGGCTCGAGGGATCATGGTAGCATGTATGTGGAGCGCACTTTTCCAGTTTGGTTGAAATGCGACAAGAATCATCCCGGGAGGTTCCTGGTCGGTGCGGATGCTTGTTTCAAGTGTGAAAAATCCGGACATAGGATCAGAGATTACCCTGCAGCCAGTTCTACCATTCCAGCAGCACAACCCCCTCAGTAGGGTGTCTCCACTAGTTCAGCAGGTGGTCAGCGCCAAAACTGATTTTATGCCCTAGTACCCCGCCAGGAGCAGGAGGCGTCACCAGATGTGGTCACGGGTATGTTGCAAGTCTTCCATATTGATTCTTATTCCTTGTTAGATCCAGGAGCTACTTTGTCTTTTGTGACCCCTTATATTTCTAGTAGCTTTGGAGTTAGCCTAAAATTCTATCAGAACCATTTTTCGTATGTACTCCAGTCGGTGAATCAGTTGTAGCTAGGTGGGTATATAAAGGTTGCCCCATTACAGTGTTGCGTAAGATTACCTCTGCAGACTTAGTCGAGTTGGCCATGATGGAATTTGATATCATCTTGGGTATGGATTGGTTGTTTGCATGTTATGCTTTGATTAATTGTAGGACCCGTGCGGTGGAATTCCGATTTCCGAATGAGTCAGTTCTGGAATGGAAGGGTAATTCTGTTATACTAGCCGATCGATTTATTTCATATCTTAAGGCAAGGAAAATGAAATCTAAGGGTTGCATGTACCACCTAGTTAGGGTTAAGGATGTAGAGTCTGAGACCCTAACTATTCAATCAGTTCCAGTGGTGTGTGAGTATCCAGAGGTTTTCCCCGATGACTTGCCAAGTGTTCCTCCGGAGAGGGAGATTGATTTTGGTATTGATTTATTGCCCGATACGCAGCGTATCTCCATTCCTCCTTATAGGAAGGCTCCATCCGAGTTAAAATACCTAAAGGAAAAGTTGAACGACTTGTTGGATAAGGGTTTCATTCGACTGAGAAAGTCTCCATGGGATGCACCGGTTCTCTTTGTTTGAAAGAAGGATGGATCCCTTCGGATATGTATTGATTATCGGTAGCTGGATAAGGTCACTGTTAAGAATAGGTACACCTTTCCCAAGATTACTAATTTATTTGACCAGCTTCAGGGTGCCAGGTGTTTCTCGAAGATAGATCTCAGGTCTGGGTATCACCAGCTCAGAGTCAGGGAGAGTGATATCCCACAGAAAACCTTCAGAACCCGGTATGGCCATTATGAGTTTGTAGTTATGTCATTTGTACAAACTAATTCTCCTGCAGCCTTTATGGATATGATGAACAGGGTGTTCAATACATATCTAGACATGTTCGTGATTGTGTTCATTGATGACATCCTTATATACTCCTAGAGCGAGGAGGAGCATGCCACTCATTTGAGAGTAGTGCTTCAGACCCTCAAGGATCATCAGTTGTATGCCAAAGTTTAGCAAGTGTGAGTTCTGGTTGAACTCGGTAGCATTTTTGGGACATGTAGTATCAGGCGAGGGAATAAAAGTAGATTCTCAGAAAATTAAGGCGGTGAAGAATTAGCCTACACTGGTGAGTCCTTCAGAAATTTCAGAGTTTCTTAGGCCTAGCAAGCTACTACCAAAGATTTGTTGAGGGCTTTTCATCGATTGCAGCCCCATTAACTAGGTTGACTCAGAAAAAGATAAAGTTTAAATGGTTGGAGGCTTGTGAGGAAAGCTTCCAGGAATTGAAGACCCGACTAACTTCAGCACCAGTGTTAACTTTACCCGAGGGTACAGATGGATTTGTTGTATATTGTGATGCTTCGAGAGTCGGACTGGGATGTGTGTTGATGCAGCATGGGAAAGTAACAACATATTCTTTTCGTCAGCTGAAAGTTCATGAAAAGAATTACCCGACCCATGATCTTGAGTTGGCTGCGGTAGTGTTCGCATTGAAGATATGGAGGAATTACTTGTATGGGGTCCATGTGGATGTGTTCATAGATTACAAGAGCTTGCAATATGTTTTCACCCAGAAGGATCTCAATCTTCAACAAAGGAGCTGGTTGGAATTATTAAAGGACTACGATATGAGTGTTCTTTACCACCCAGGCAAGTCTAATGTGGTGGCGGATGCACTTAGTAGGCTCTCTATGGAGAGTGTGACCCACGTGGATGAGGGAAATAAGGAGTTGGTGAAATATTTCCACCGGCTTGCAAGATTGGGAGTTAGATTGATCGACTCGACCAATGGCAGCATTGTTGTGCAGAATGGGTCAGAATCGTCCTTGGTGGTTGATGTCAAATCTAAGCAAGATGAGGATCTGGTTTTGAGGAAGCTGAAGGAAGTGGTACAAAGTCAAAAGGTGGAGCTTTTCTCCCAAGGGGGAGATGGTGTGCTACATTACCAGGGTCACCTATGTGTCCCAGACGTTGATGATTTCAGAGTTCGAATATTGCATGAGACACATGGTACCAGATATTCTATCCATCCGAGATCCACGAAGATGTATCAGGACTTGCAAGAAATCTATTGGTGGGATGGTATGAAGAAGGATATTGCACAGTTCGTAGCAAAATGTCCAAACTGTCAGCAAGTGAAAGTCGAGCATCAAAGGTCGAGAGGGTACTTCAGGATATTAGCATTCCCATATGGAAGTGGGAAGAGATTAACATGGACTTCATTACAGGCCTACCTCGTACTCGATGACACTATGATTCCATATGGGTAGTGGTAGATAGGTTAACCAAGGTTGCATACTTCTTACTAGTCAAAACCACGGATTCAGCGGATGATTATGCCGGATTGTATATTCGGGAGTTGGTTCAACTTCATGGAGTGCCCTTGTCTATTATTTCAGACTGAGGTACTCAGTTTACCTTCCAATTCTGGTGGTCATTTCAGAAAGGACTTGGGACTCCAGTCAAGCTTAGCACGGCCTTTCACCCGCAAACAAATGGCCAAGACGAATGAAAAATCCAGACTCTTGAGGACATATTGAGGGCATGTGTTATGGATTTTAAAGGTAATTGGGATGATCATTTGCCCTTAATTGAGTTTTCTTATAATAACAACTATCACTATAGTAACTAGATGGCACCGTTCGAGGATATTTATGGGCGAAGGTGTAGATAGCCCATCGGATGGTTTTAGGTTGGTGAGGAAACTATGATAGGGCCAGATCCGGTTCACAAGGCTATGGTAAAGGTCCAGTTGATAAGGGATTGGTTGAAAACTGCTCAGAGTCGTCAGAAATCATATGCTGATGTGAGGAGAAGGGACCTAGAGTTTGATGTGGACGATTAGGTATTTCTCAAGGAATCTCCCATGAAGGGAGTCATGCGGTTCGGGAAGAAAGGGAAACTCAGTCCCTGATATGTTGGTCCCTACCGGGTTATGAGAAGAATTGGTAAGGTAGCGTATGAGTTGGACTTGCCATCAGAGTTATCTTCTGTGCATCCCGTGTTTCATGTGTTGCTCTTGAAAAAGTGCTTGGGTGATCCAACTTTAGTAGTCCCGGTGGACATCATTGGTGTAAAGGATAGCCTCAGCTATGAAGAAGTTCTGGTGGAAATCTTAGATCGTCAGGTTCGGAGGCTGAGGAACAAATAAGTAGCTTTGGTGAAGGTGTTATGGAGAAACCAACATGTTGAGGGAGCTACGAGGGAAGCCGAGGCGGCTATGATGGATAAATACCCTCATTTGTTCTCTACTGGCTCAGTTTCAATTTGAGGTATAAGTTTTTTCCCTAATTCTCTAATCAGTTTTGATGTTTAGTTCATGGGCACAAGTTTGGTTTATATTATGATAGATGTACGCGATGTCTGAATCTAGTTTAGCTATGTAGTCCTTTTTGGAGGTAGTCATTCCGTCAGTTTTCAGGTTAAATAATCAGTAATTACATATGATGATTGCTTCTTTCTAAGTTTTCTGTGTGTTTCTAACATTCGAGGATGAATTTTTTCAAGAGGGAGATATTGTTATACCTCGAGAACTCAAAGATCGGACTTGGGAGTTGAAATGGGGAAAAATTGGAAATTCCAGTTTCAAGCACAGAACGAGTCATTGGACGACTTATAAGACCAGCCCATGAGTCGTCAGGTGGCTCGTGGGGAAGGCTAGGGAAGAACAAGAAGTCGGAGGATAAGGAGTCCCCACGGGTGTAGGAATGACTCGTGGTCAGACACCATGATTCTTTAGGTCATCCGTGGGGAGGAAGTATATGAAAAATAGAAAAGGCAAGGCAGTGGAATTAACGGAAGGAGGCCATGACTCGTCATGTCAGGCAGTGATGTGCGTCGTTGGATGGTATACAAGGAACGTGATATGATAGAGGTAGTGTACTTGATGATTGGTGACCACGGGTCATGGTCACCCCGACGAACCGTTTAGTGATCCGTTATGAGCCTAGGAGTTTTGGCTAACAGTGTACCTAAGGAGCGACATAACGAGTCATTTGGGCCAGTGACGATCCGTTAGGTCGTCCGTTAGGACCACTTGGCAGTTGTTTTCTGTGAAATAGTAAGGGCCTTTTCATAAATTCCTAAGATCCTAAGGCCTAAACTACGACGTTTTGGGTTATGAATAGGGAAAATTAAAGGGGTTAAGTTCAGTTTTCTCTTCATTCATGCATGCAAGAATAGTGAGAGGTAATCAAACGAGATTCTAGGCTCTTCTCTTCAATTCTTCCAATTTCACTCTTGGGTAGTCAAGGGAAGTTAAGAATCAGATAAATCCCAGGTATGTAAGGTCATCAATGGATGAATCCTTCCACATCCCTGCTCCTACTCTATGATTTTACTTAAAATTTATCATAAAAACTCATGGGGTTTTGTATTTGATTTACATAAAATCTAATAATTTAATTATGGGTTTTGTGATTTTGAAATCTTATCATAATATATGGTTTTTGATCATATTTTGAGATTTAAATTGATTATAATATTGTTGATTTAATTTCTAAGCAATTAAGC